>JAILXH010042120.1:17928-30307 GCA_023558415.1 Piaractus mesopotamicus
AAACACATAATATTTAACGTGAGAAGTCTGAGTAGACCCCTTCTCCACACCTTCCCAAAAGCCTGTATCACAGTATAATTACTGGCAAATCAATATAATTATAATGGATACAATCCATTTTTGTGGGTGCATTACAGTCGAACAAATGAGTGTGTAAACAAATCAGAAAGCACCAGGAGGGGTCAAGCCGTCTGGACACATCATCATTCACCAGCACCACTAAGGTAAATCAAGCGTGGGGTATTTCAAAGCCTAATTGCCAGGTACATCTCAGCAGAAAGAAGTGTTTATGGGTAATCATCGGCAGGTGGGGTACTTAATATGGTGGACGGATGGCCAAAAAAAAGACCCTCTCTATTTTTGCCAAGCCCTAAAAAATGACCCAAAACAAATTCAGCATGTTCACAGTGAAACTTGGTAAAAGCATGGAGCTGAAAGCATCCCAGGTTCCCAACCATGACTGCTGATGAGGAGCTGAATGATTGGCTTGAATGGTAATGATGCTGAAGATGCTGGAAGAAGACATTTGTCCTAAAGAGTATGTCATGTTTATGGTTCTGTAATTGTTGTTCTTCTAAGAGAGTGTTATGTCTTATAGACCAGGTCATACCTGATGGCATTCTTAATAACACATTCAAGCTACCTATGCCTTTCAGACTGCTGACAAAAAAGAATTAAACTGTTTTAATCATGAATACATGAAATCATGAGGTGTTTATATCACCACAATATAACTTTCACTTTTCACCACCAAACCTCTTTCGTTTGCGAAACCAGGGCATCATATGTCTGAATATTATATAGATGACAAAACTGAATACAAGCTGGGGAAAGAGGATTCTATAGCTTTTATCTGTAGATGTCATAAATATCAACCTGAGCTCAGTCCTGTATTTTGCTTGTCTCAGCTCACCACCCTGAGTAGTCACTCAGCCATAATAATGATGATAATGATAATAATGACTCTCTACATTCTTCTCAGCCACATCAAAACCTTTAGGAGAGGTGAGGGGGTTGGGGTAGTTTAAACTATTTTTTTCTACAACTGGACACAAATAGAAGTTATTTTAAAGGGTTGATTTACCACACATCATAATGTGTATAAAGAAATGTCTTTCTAAAAAGTAAACAAATCATTTATTTTATTTCCAGCCAAAATAGACAATAAGTACAAATTATTCATTTTTCAGTGTCAGAAAAAAGGATGAAAATCATACAGGAGCCTCAACAATTAAATATAATATCCAATTTTTCAGTATGTAATATGTAAACTTTTGGACATAGTACATTCCCTTTATTACAGCATCCATTGTTTGGGGAGACTTGCCTTCAGTTTTTCAAAGAAATTTGCGGGAATGTTTTTCTGTGCTTCTTGTAGCACCTCCAAAGTTCAGTCTTAGAAATTGCATTTTCTGCTTGTCATGAACTAAACAATTCCAACTACAAATTAGACTCAAATCAGCCTGTAAAACCTTCCTCCACATCGCAGATTTCCAGTTAGATATAGATAGATAGATTCACCTTTATTGTCATTGCTCAGTACAAGTACAAGGCAATGAAATGCAGTTATGGTGTTCTAGTGCAAATTTTCTTCCTTTTCCCCATGAAGGCCTCTTTTCAGAGCCGTAGAATTGAGTTGTTTTTTCCTTTGACATTCCCCTTACTTATGCAAGTAGATTATTTTATATCTAACCTCTAATAGCTAAGGGTATGTGTGTAGTTGCTTTGAGTGAATGTTAGTGTCTCTTTGATAGGTAACATAATGTCAGTTACACCTTTGGGAACCTTTTGTTTTAAGAGTGGAAGGACAGAATAGTTAAAGTGGCAGTAGGGTCTGCAAAAGTATACTACTATAAAATATACCACTATTATACTTAATATTATTTGAGGTGTTTTGGTGTTATGTATAATTTTCTGAGAATAATATGTGTTTCTTGTTTTTCATGACGCTGAAAAACAAAGAACTTGTACTTAATGGCACTTTTGACTGGAAATTAAATAAAGCAAATGGCAGTCTCTGCACAATATTCTATGCAGACCTTAAAAGAAGCTCAATGTTCCTATAAATGGTTTAGCATTGCATTATTAAGAGACCTGACATAACATATCCTCCAAAAGTACCTCTTGCAGCACAACATCACATTTTAGTACTTATACTAACATAATAAGAATGTGTTTTCCTTCAAGACATATTTAGCTAAGCTCGGATGAGCAGAACTCTAATTAGTAATTATTTACATATTTTCACTGTTATATGTCAGTATAATTCTTTTGTTACTGGCCAAAGAGCCTAAGGCCTTTCTTTATGTGCCTATTTGGAGGAATAAAGGTAAAATTTCTATTCTGATTATTTTCTTTTCTCTCTCTCTCTTTTAATAATAATAAGAAGGACTAATCCTAATTGAGTTAAAGTGCGTGACAGGAAAGCATGACTGGCCTAGTTTCTGATACATACAAATGATCTCCTCATCACAGTCATTTATCCAGGAATACAACAATCCTACAGAACATTTACATTTTCAGCATTTTGCTGATGGTCTCATTCAGAGTGATGTACAAAAGTGTTTTGTTGTCTACAAAGAAAACATAGGCTAAAGCAAGTACAATAGGGTACAGTCTAAAATACTTTTTTACAAGCTAATACACTGTCAGAAACCGGGGACAGTGCGGATATATAAATACATGAATCCAGAGTAGCTTACAAGAAGGTTCTGCAGTCTGTGGTTGAAGACAAGGGAAGTTAATTTCATCACTGGGTGCCAAGAAGAAAAGAACCTTGATGCTTGCCTTTCTTGGGTGTTGAGTGGTGGCGGGTCAAGCCGTGTCATACATGTGGTTCAAAAAGCTTGAGCTACAGTGAGGATTTGACCAAGCTACCAAGTATGGGGAGATTGGTCCATTTTTTTCAGCTTTTTAAGCAACAGACTTTTAAATATAATACAGGAATCTATAGAAAGCCTTTGAAAGGTACAGAACAGTTGAACAATGTAAGTGAACTTAGGAAGCTGCATTCTGGATCAGTTCCAGGGACCTGATGTTACTAGCATAATGATTTATATGATTTTTATGTACTGCATACTTCTATCTTCATAAAAGTATATATCTTCATATATATATGGCAATAATCACTGACAAACCAACATTTGCACGTTTGAATAAAAGAAAACCTTAATGTTTCACACTGAATGTCCATATCAGGCTGATTAAGAGTTAAGGAGGCTAATGGACAAAAACTCTCTTTTGGGCAAAATGTCCTTTTTGGTGGTTTGGCAAACAGACTCCAGTGCAAATGAAAATATCCAGATAGAGACAATGTGATGATTTTCATTATATTCGGGAAAAAATGCAGTCACACGTGACCCTGATAATTTCATCAAAGCTGGAGCCAACACTATTGTATAGTAACCCAAGCCAAAGGTCCTCTACTCCTGACGCTTTTTTTTTTGGTTGTCATCTTTCTTTTTCTTTCTGTCATGAATGTGTGAAACACGAAGATAAACACACAAACACACACAAAACCAAATTGCTGAAGCCTTCCCTGAGCTCTGTGGACAAGTCAGTGGGAGGAAGAGGAGCCAGATAGAATTGTTTGCTTAAAATGCTGCTTCAGTTCAGTGCACCGGCGTCTGAAGATCTCTATTCAACCTGGAGGCCAGAGGGGTGGTAGTGGTCTGGGCAGGGCCCTGCAGGCACTGAGGCACAGGGCCAGGCGCCTCTGCCAACTTGCCTCAAATGCTGACCTACCGGCTAGACTCAACAGGGGGGGAGAGAGACAACGCGGGCAGTTTAGTCTCAGTGGCAACTCATTCATTCAAAAGCTTATCACAGGCAAGGCTGACAATTGTGTGTAGTTATGTGTTAAGTATAAGACCTCTGTAGTGACTGAAATTTAAAAAAAAATCACTGAAAAAACACACATGGACACTAAGGAATTAGTTCAGAGTAAAACCATTGGACTGTTTTTGAAGTTGCCCAAACTGATTATTTTTTCATCTCTTTATTGTAAACTGTTAGGCATCACTATGCAAAACATGAAGATGGATACAAACACCCCAGACTTAAAGATACAATAGCTAATATACTTCCTGCCATACTATTATAAATAACCTGGAAAAAAATATGTTAATTGTTAAAGTAATGCCATTAATGCAAATCATATGCCTGAAAACAATGCTTCATTGTGTTTACAAGCAAAACTCACAATGGTGGACAAAGTGTGTGACTAGATAGAAAAAAAAGAGATACCTATGGTAAAATATTACTTAAGTAAAAGTAGAGGTTCTCCATTTATATTTCTATATGAATTAAATATATTTGTACATAAGTATCAAAAGTAAATGTACGCAGTTACTGCTGTATGTTGTATTGTGATGATTTCTATTAAGATCAGTGTGGCCTTAGACCTTCAAAAGAGAAAAAACAGTTTAAAACCATTTAGAATGCAAACTATCCTGTTTTTTTACTCAAATTTATTTAATCAAAACCAAGTTCCATTTTCAGAGCAGAGGCAACACAACATGGCAACACAACATTATACCAGGCACCTTTCTAACACAAAATTCCTACATTTGTAGTATGGCTACAAATCTAGCTTTCTATATAGGTCAAACAATCAGGGAATTGACCCTTCACACCTCCTTGGTTACTGCTACTACATCTGACGAGCTTTCTACTATGCCGTTTTCAAAGGCAATGGCAGACAATTAAGCTTGTGAAATTTTTGGATCAATACAAAATTTCATCAGCAGCTTAATATCACTTAAAGGATAAAGATAGAGAGGTTTAAGCCTACAGACTGCAGTCAAAAAGTAAGAAGCCCATGACCCATGAACAGTAATTAGATAAAAATAAAGCAGCAGCACTGCTGATGTACTGAATGGAAGACAAATGTTTGATTATATGCATTAGGGTTTGGATATTCAGGAGTAGGCTGCACATTCACAATGCTACAAACAGCTAACTTAGTCATGTGCTTTGGCGTTTTGTCTGATTTTTAATCACAGAATTAATTAAGTTACATCAGGGGTACAGCCTTTTCATACAAAGCCCCTCAAGCTTTGGAATAACCTTGCAGTCAGTGTCTGGGACTCAGACACAACCTCAGTTTTTACGTCTAGGCTAAAACCCCCTTTTCAATTAGGCTGCAATGGCTAGCCAAAGTCGCTGCTTACATTTAACGCTATATACTGTTCCCAGTCACCCAAACAGAACTGACTGTCTGCGCGTTTCTTTGCCGAGCTGGACAACTGCCCATCCTGTGCAGTCTGATGCTGTTGCTTCATCTGCCTTGATCAGGTGTGCAGAAAGCCTCACCTGCATGCCACTCACCCTCTTGATGAAACTGGAACCTGCACAGACTCAGACATTTCACTTGCCTCACAATACACTGAGCTCTTCTCATACTAACAGATCATCAGGATAGTCCTCTCACAGTAGTCAGTGATGTTGATGGACTCTCATTTTCACTGTGATATGCTCCTAACAGTAGTCACTGGTTTTCACTGGTAATAGTGACTGATTTTATACATTTATTTCTCATTGTTACTCTGATAGGTCCCTAACAGTAGTTATCAGTTATCAATGGTTAATCAAAATACTTCTGTCCAGTGACTGGCTGGCTTCTTTTTTCTTTATATTCAATATATTATGTTGTATTTCAATTTGAATCCTATCTTCTATTCACATTGCTTTTGTTGTGTTGTTGTTTGCTAGCCAGTGTTGACCAGAACAATTCGAATCATGGTTCCCCTCAAAAGCCACAGCATGGCACCGACTCAGCTCGACCCTACTCATCTTTTTTTTTAATATACAAGTAGGCAAACCTAGTACCAGGTAACTTTCATTATTTTTCGTATCACCTCTGTAGAGGTTCCAAGCAAGCTGAGCCAATACCAAAAACTGCAGATTACTGAATGGGTGGACAGAATCGTCACTATCACACTAAAGCTAACATTAGCAACCAGAATCGTCGCGTCATCTAAACTCTAATGAGGCATTTCCCAAACTCTCTTGTTTTTGTCACCTGTCTTTTATCTTGCTGCCATCAGCAACTTGCTGCCATCTGAATGAAATTGTCTCCTTTGCATCACTGCAGTTTCATGTGGCGTCGCTATGACGACTGATTTTCATAGATTTATTTCTCACTGTTACTCTGATTGCCCCTAACATCAGCCAACAGTTGTTAATGTATTATATCTGCAGTGGAAAATGAAGTAGCTGGCACCAAAATTGAGTAGAGTCAAGTTGGGCTGGTACCATGCAGTGGAAAAGCAGCTAAAGTTTCCTCCTCTTGCTCTTAGGGAGTTTTTCCTTACCATTGTTGCTCTAGATTTACTCACTGGGGCTTAGACCTGGACTTTCTGTAAAGCTGCTTTGTGACACTACCTGTTGTAAAAAGCACTGAATAAGTTAACTTTGGCTTGACTTGATTTTAATTGACTTGATGATTTTAATTGGTTTTGTGGTCTTTCACATTGTTTAATCCAGATTCTACACCTAAAACAGCCACCTTGAAATAAATTCTTTATAAATAAATTGCAAAGATTACAAAGAGCCATTTCTGAATGAAGCTCCAGTCTGGTCTGTTTAGGTAAGGTTGGGCTTATCTCTTCTTCAGCACAGGGATCTTTATCCATCAGTTTTATATTAGTATGATTAAATGTTTCGATGGATTGTTCACTGATTTTACAGTGCTTCCCATGCTCATGGAGCTCGTGTTCACAGAATCACACAGGGATATGTAGAGATAATTTATGAATTAAAAACATTGTGTGTTTCTTTTTGTTCTTTTAAAGACTTACAAGTGATGCAAGTAACGCAATTCTTATTAAGTCAGTGACTTAATGATGGTTGTGAGAGGAATGTGTCACAACACATAGTACATCACACACTGCTGAGTATGGGACTGTGTAGCTGCAGACTGGTCCGAGTGCCTATGCTGACCCTTGTCCACCATTGAAAGTGCCTACAATGGGCACACAAGCATCGAAACTAGAGTTTGGAGCAATGGAAAAAGGTTGTCTGGTCTGCAGAGTCCCATTTTCTTTTACATTAGGTGGATGGCCTATGAGAAAAAGACAAGCCAGTTGAGGGAGTGTGATGCTGCGGGCAATGTTCTGTCATATGGACATCAATTTAACACATGCTACCTATCTAAACATTGATGATGACTAGGTACAATCCTTCACGGCAATGGCATCACCTGATGGCAGTGGCCTCTTTCAGCAGGATGATGCACTCTGCCACACAATACAAACTGTTTGGGAATGAGGAACTTGTGGAAAAGTTCAAGTTTGCCCTGGCCTCCAAATTCCCCAGTTTGCAATACAATCAAATATCCATGGGATGTGCTGGAACAAGAAATCCAAACCGCAGTGGCTCTAGCTCACAACTTACAGGACTTATAGGAACCATAGAGCACCTTCAGAAGTCTTGCAGAGTTAATGGCTTGATGAGTTGGAGCTGTTTTGGTAGAACTCAGAGGACCAACATTATATTAGGCAGGTGGTCATAATATCTGGCTCATCTGTGTATGTAGATTTATTGTTGAAATAATTAAATAAGACCCAGAAAAGACTCTCCTTGATTGTGTTTACATGTACCTTTTGTCAGTCTTAGAGACATCCCCCAAAACTTCTTCGCTCCACCCCCGTGTCAGTCTTTGGAAAGGTAATCATAAGGGAATCCAGTAATGAGCACCAGCACTAACTACAAAAAACATATTCTTCTACAAAACAAAATAACAACATAAGAAGAAACTAAACCACAGTAAACCCTGGACATTCTTGCAATCTGAAATTGATGGACAACAAGCCTGTCAGTGGCCCATGGATGTAAGTCAGCATGGCTAAAAAGTCCCCAAAAAATGTTATTAAGCATATAGTTCTCATGTGGGTGGAGACATTACATGTGCTAAAAATAGGTATTATGTCTTGCCAGAGAAAACAGTTACATTAAACCAGACTATACATTAGCTTTAGAGGATATCACTGGGCAAGTAATAAAAGCTAACAATGGGGTACGAGCAGCTGTATGGGACCTCTGTCATTCACAGTTACGGCAATACAGCTGGAATAAATGTGATATGGAAAGAATTGTTCCATAACTTTCTTATGTTTAAGAAAAGAAGTGCTCTAGGATTTGTTTTTGAGCTAACCTTTATCCACAGCTATTCCGACAAGCTGCTGATGGTAAAAGTCTCTCTGAAATCACCTGAAGCTATGTTCTTGTCCATTCTCATGATGTGACTTGTGTATGTAGCTGGAATCCCTTTTGCATTTACAAAAAGAACCTCCATTATGGACAGTAACGGACATATAACTAAGACCCTAATTTTTTGTGTTTTAAACATCAAGTTGTAAACAGATGGCCAGACTTGGTAAACTAGTTTTTACCATACCCCGTTGACAAACAAGCCAAGACAATTTTGAAGCACACTTCTGACAAAACTAGATCACAATTTTTGTGAATGTGAGCTAATGATAATATCTCACTAGTGTTAGTGATTGTACTTTAGACTTTAAAAGAACATGTGCTAGAGGAATTCCGATGGATTTCGCCACAATCCAGCACCAATAATTTAACAGATTTTGCCAGATATATACTTGATACAAGGTCACATCTGGCTCCATGAGATTATGTTCCACCTACAGGGAATAAAATTGGTATAAAATGATAAACTGAATCAATAGCTGGCTTTATGTAAAGAGCAGGGGCATTTTGTCCACTGGAGCACTGCCCTACCAGTTACCACAAGCAGAAAAGGAATCAATAGCTGTAGTGAACTTTCCAACAAATTTTCTATTAAACACTTAAGTGTGTGTTTGACATATGTCTGTGAAACTGGCTGGAGGGTCAAAAAATATTTTTAGATTACAAATCATATTTAAAACAGCTAGAAGCTGTCATTGTGGCCTTTGTCTCTGCCATGTGGCAGCTGCCAAAGCACCCTGAGTATTCTAAACTCTCCATCAGATTCAGTGCACTGCCCTTAGTCAATCAGCAGTGCAGAAACATACTGGCTCAGGGGGGATGGAGAAAATGCCTTTGACCAACTGAGTGGTTGTTGCTAGGCAAAATGAAAACTTTCCTTTAAAACAATTGACTAATTGCTAGCACAGTTGAGGTGCAACTTTTGAACATAATTACTTACATACATACATAATAATGTTTACATGAGCTTTGGTGAGTATCCCCTCACTTTTGGTGAGTATTTCAAAGGGGTTTGGTTTTATCAGTTTGGTATATTGCTGTATGATTACTGGTGACCTTAAAACCTAAATTAAAAATTTTAGCTTTAGAAGTGAGGCACCTCATAGACCTAGCTTGTAACCTGTATGAGTTTGTCCAAAGTACAGCAATATTCTGTTTGAAACTGACTTGAACTGGCTCATTAGCACCAGTGAAATTACATACTCTCAGTTAACAAAAGTATGCCACGCCACACCAATAAATCAGGCTTATACAGCTTTATCAGGCTGATGAAGCAAAGCTTTTGGATAAACCACCTTAGATTATTCAAAGTGTTAGATAACTACAACTTACACTGATTACAAGCTAGCTGGCTCACTTTACTAGGTAATGATAATAAAAAGTATATTTTAGTCTATCAACAGTAGCTAGCTGGCAAGTAACTTTGATTATAGCTTTATCAATTAACTATCCAGACAAAACAATGCTTTTGGATTAACCACTTTCATAAATTGTATGTAATGCTAGATAACTGCAGTTAAGAATATTTGCAAGCTAATAAATATGAGCTGTAAAATTCCCAGTATGAAGGAGAGGTCATTACAAAGAAGAATGTCCTCCTCTCTTTCTAGGCAATTCATGTCATTGTGAACACAGTATCATATGTATCAAAAGTGATCTACTTAATGTGTTGTAAACCAATAAAACTGTTAGAAAATCAACAGTTGATGTGATATCTTGAAAAATATGTTGAGTCACCTATCAAGCCACATCAACTTAGAATAATACTAGTTAAACAATTTGCGATTTTGTTAGCTATATCATGAGGAAATGTTATCTACTATAATTCAACTCCACCACTTCCCCAAATCTGCAGCACCAGAAGCACTGTTCTCAGAGTCTGCCCCATATCCCTCCCAGTCAGATACGTAAAGTAATCTAAGTGATAAGCTGCCTTTCTGCCTATGGACAGGTTTCTCCAGGTTAATGTGAGTGGATGGACAAACTTCCCCACTGCCATGATCTACCTCTTATTAGAGATCCAAGAGATCCAAGTTGCTATGTCTCTTTGGACTGAGCATGCTGCACATTGGTGTTCATAGAAAGCCACCAATAAATCAATGGCCGCAGTTCTGCGTGTCAAGAGACTGGGTCCTATGTGCTCAGATGATGCCTCTCAGTGCCACTGGACCAAAGACCCATTTAGTGGGCCTGTCAGCCATTCAGGGACCTTTTTGTGCACCAATCAGGTATGTAGAATCATAGGTTCTCAATCACCTTTTGCAGGAACAGTTATAGTGGAAACACGTTGCCCTGTCCAGAATACATGCCCTGATATTGAGGACATAAGGATTCGTAGTTTGCCTTATTTGAGCCAAATGCTACAAACTATTTGCATTGTTTTTTTTGTTTTTTTTGTCCACTTTTACCAATGATTTTAACAAACATTTGTTTATGAAGCTAAACACTAGCTTGTCACCAGTAGCGTGCAGATGCCAGCTCTGCAAAGTAGACTTGGCAGAGTTTGTGAGACTCTCCAATTCGAGGCAACAATGAGTTTTAACTTCACATGCCGTCCTTTTAAGATTTCTATTTCTGTGGAAAAGTTATTCAGACTGCATCAAGCATTAAAGCCAACATGGCTTAGTTTAGCTTGTGCAGAAAGCAGATGGAAAGGCTTAAAAACCGTCACCAGGGGCGAACATGCAAGGTTATCTCACTTAGTAGCTTCTAAACACTTTAGCTGAATAGTTTTTAAATAAAATCTCCGTAGTTGTGACCAGCTTAAATTGCGATATATATATCAAACGCTCTGTACATCTTCAGGCAGAGTGTCTGAGGCTGAGACTAGGAACCAGCAACACTGCTGTGCCTAGTACACTACCAGTGCAACATCTACTAGCATGGCAATATCACTGTTGTGTTAGAATGGTCTGTTACACAAATCAGCAGTGGTCTTGTGGTCAGACACTGGCCAATAATGAATGGGATAGAGTGTATGTGGCAGACATATTGTGCATAACAATATATATACTACTTGTACCACCTAGTTGATCATGAACCTCTTAAACTGGACAGTATATATTTATGTAAAGCAGGAAAATAAATACAGTTTACTTTAGATTGTAGTTTGTCAGACATTATATATGTTGAAATGTTAACAGGAAAATGTTCCTTACTTTGAATGTAAGTCAATACTGTGCTTAACTGATGCAGACTTTGATGTTGACTTTTTTTTTGGACAGCAACTCTAGGGGTTTTCTTTCTCTTTCTGTGTGAGTCAGTGCTCTTTGGCCATGTTATATTTTGATATTACTCAGTCTTTAACATGACAAACTTGTTTTTTTGTTTATTTAGCATGTGTGTTTTTGGTAAATAGTTTTCACAATTGTATAAATCATATATCTGGCTTGCAAAAATCCAGCCTTATTAGTCCCAAACATATGAATTGTCTTACCTAGGATCCTTTTCGTTATACCAAGAAAGCTTGTCTCAGGTGCCCAGAAACACTTTAGAGCAGCTTGCATGTTCTGTAATCACTAGCTTGTATAATTCACAGTCTTCTTGCCTTTTTACCTGTCTTTCTTTGCCCTCACCTGACTGAACTTGGTGTGACACTGGCTTTTCATAATAGTTCCATACCACAATATCATACTCACACATTCAGACCCATGTTTCCTCTGTCTTGTAAATGAGTCCTAGACCATGTCACATTGTCACGTTGAGAGGCTGCCATTTTTCACGTAACAGAGGTCTCTTAAACACTGGCCACTTTCAGTGGCTCATCCTTTTTCCTGAAGACCTCCAAGACCCTTCTCAAGCATAAGAGCTTTTAGCTAGCCTGCGCTAATGTGTGGAATAATAGCTACTCCCTGAATCTTGATGGCCCCCCAAAAGCTATCTGAATTTGTACACAACAGCATCTACAGCACAGTATTATCCTCCTTTTTATCTATTCTTGTGTGCTTCCATACCTAATCTTATCTTATTATATCTCTCCCCTGCTATTCCCTTTCCCTCATTCGACCTTTCTGTCATATGATTAGTGAGGTGGAAGATATTATCTCTTCACAAATATGATGGAATATTATGAAATGAGAATAATATTACAATTATGTTGTGCTTTACAATTACAGACAATGAGACAGGAGTTATCATATCAGCACAGTGCTTTTAAGTGAATTGGTAC
>JAILXH010042165.1:3968-15637 GCA_023558415.1 Piaractus mesopotamicus
TCTCTGTAGAGCAGTGGTCACCAACCCTCCTCCTGACGATCTTCCAGCTTCCTGAGTTTTAACATGCTTTAGTTCTACATATATTTCATCACAGAGTGTGAATTGTTGCTCTGCCAGTGTGTGTGGAAATCAAGTCATGTGTGAAACAGTTGCAAATCAACATTTTTTTCTCCATTGACTGACACAATGACAGCTTTTTCCTTCTGAGCTACAGTTTAGTTTCAATAATACTGCAAAATATGCATGTTGTATATTATACACATGAAACACAAGACAAGGAGTTCCTCTGACCTTCATAATAAATAATAATAAATCTCATGACCACTTTCCTGGGGAAATATGTACTACTCACTTAGTTCACCTACGATTGACCTACAGACATTCAATTGACTAAAAGACAATTTTTATCCGCATGCCACTTGACCCACAATGCTCCTTGACATCAATCATGAATAAAAAATTTAACTGAAAAGTGATTGGTGCAAATGATAAGAATGATGCAAGTGCTTAATATGTATTGTCACTGTCCACAAAAAAAAAATCTCTATTTTTTGCGATTTCTAGTTTTCTGCATCTTTGCTCTGTAGCTGCCCTTTACATTATGTGAAAATTGCTTGCAATAAAATCTCTTTACATTAACTTACATTAAACGTTACATTAAAATAACTATTTGCTCTCTCTTGTAAACTTGCCATTTTGGAGTTATTTGTTTTTTGTCAGACAGCTGACAATATGCAATAACCTATACAATGAACATCTGCCTCTATACTGTTTTGGTCTGCTGAGTACACTGTACTTCAGTGTGGATCTGTAGTGTTGAATTCCCTGTAGTACTTTGTCACTGAGATCTATTCCGCACTCAGTGAAAAAGCTCCTGCTCTGTAATGCAAGACACAGCACAGAGACGACCGCCAATGCAAACACCCCGTCCACAAATCCCTTTTAACACCTCCAGCTATAAACCCCGGGCTGTTGGCAGGCAGATAAGTTATGCCACGGTGTAGGGCTCTGATAAATAGCCATTCCTCACTCTGAAGCCATGCCACTGCTCAACTTGAGTGGCTCCTCTGACAGTAATGAGAAACAAGGGCTGATACACAAGCAAGGAGATTAATGAAATGACGTCAGGTCAAAGGGAGCAGTAATTTCGGAGTGCTGGGCCCTCCGCAGGGAGACAGATGGGCAGTTTCCGCAAGGCTGCAGTCAATTCAAGCCTCTTCTTAGCCTCTGAGATCAATCATATGGAGATGGTGGGTTAGTTTAGAAGGGAAATCATTAATGAGTTTTTCAAGAGACAGACCTTTGCCTGCTTAGGAAGTTGAACATACTTTCTTAACCTTGTCTCTATCTGCCATATCTGTAGCATAAAGTCAATTACCACACAATTTTAATGTTTTCTGTAGTTAGAAAAGGACAGAAACCCCACTGATTTAAAACTCACCAATAATGGAAACCTTTGAGCAGCTGCTGGGAAAATGTTTGCACAAAACACATATTTCTGAGGAACACTTTCCTGAACTTTCAGTTAAAGGTATTTGTAAATTAAGCAGTAAATCTGTATAATTCACTCTGTCAGGGATGGGACCAGTCTTCCAGAAGGAAAGAAATTGTGGTTATGTTCAGGTTTAGAATAGTTTTTAAATTTTCATTTGTTTTTATTTTCATTACTTTTGTTTGTTTTTCAGTGTAGTTTCAGATAGTTTTAAGGCCGTATTAATGGTTTAAGTGTTGTTATTTTTTGAAATGCAATAGTATTCATTTAGTTCATTTAGTTTTCATTTTTGGTGTCATGATGAAAGTTGTTACAGTAGGCATTTGACAAGGGTTGGATAAACAGTTTAAAATGCATGTATGCATTCTATATGAACTACAAAACTATGCAATGTGTAAACATATTCCAAAACTCCCAAATGCAATTTACTAGTTGTAAAATAATGATTGATATGCCTCTCAGCCAATCGCAGTCATCTCTGAACACTACTTCCTCTGTCAAGCCAAGGAAAAATTTTGAACAAACCCACCAGTGGTGTAGCTGGGCATATACACATGTATGCGTCATATACTGACCACCAGATACACTACAAATCCCACCCTCCTCAGACTACTCCAGTAAACACAACAACAACTAAACCACACAATAGTAGCTTTTTAACCAGGAGTATCATGCACTATGGGAATCACTTTGCATGGATCCACCCTCTAAGCCAAGCTTTAGCACACTGTTTCCTTCGCCTTCTTCCCCAGAACCATCAGGGATGGGGCAGGCATAGCTCTCAGTACCCCCTTTCACTGGACTGTGTTTTCTTTGCTGTCCACCTTTGAGTTGATGTGCTGCTTGACTTCTTCCAGCTCGGTGGCTATATCCCACTTCTGACACCAATGTAGTATCTGCTCAGAAAAAGGACAGGGACAACATGGCAAGTACAGGCAAATTTTCTTTCACTTTAAAACAGGAACTTCAACAGGCAGCAAGGAATGCCCAGCACAGTGTTACCCCAACACAACACACAGGGAGGGGGCAGTGCAGGAAGACATGACACACAAAGAGGGCAGAAACCTCAAACCACCAGCCATACTACAAAGCCCACCCTCCTCGGTCACAACTACACCAATAAACACAACAACAGCAAAAACTGAACCACACAACAACAACAACAGCAGCACTAACATTTTTTTAACTGGGAGTATGGCGTGCTCCGAGAGACACTTTCGATGGCCACACCACTTTAGCTCCATACAGAGCTTGTGGCGGATGCCAAAGTATCAATAATATGACTCTGTCTGAAACTGAAGGCAGCTGTCTCAATGCCTTGCTGTCTGTGCTGTCTCATAAGTCAGTGCCTGAAAAGATGTTGTGATGAAGGTACCTGCAGCTGAATTGCAATTGAGATGTGCTTTGAAGGCAGCTATACGTAATCATTGCCCAGATATGACAGTTTACTGCTAGCTGTTAGATGTTAGCATCTTTTACCCAGAAAAAGTCTTTTAAGAAGGCTAGCATGCTGAACTTTTTATAACCAAAATAAAAAAGTATTGCATTTGTACACAAACCAGCCTCTTACCCCTCCACTGTGTCAGTGCAGCTGTTTTCTGCTACTTTTCCTAAGCGCATTGGTGCTGATTTAAAGGATTATAGGATATGTAAGGCAGCAAAGCAAACATCTGCACCGCCTTCAATAAACCTCAGCAGACAACCTTTTATACAAACATTCGAGTCAGATTTGACTGCCTCAGAATACTGTATGAGTAGGCAGTCTTTAACACATTTCAGACACAGCCAGTGACTGCAAAACGCCAGAGGGCACCCGCAAGCAAGTCCTCAACAAATGAGGTGAATGGAGCTAAACCGCTAAAAACAAAAAATGAAACTCATTTGTGCAGGACCTTCCTTTAATTTTGGACTATAGAGGGTTGTATTCTTTTAAAAAAAAGAAAGAAAGCTTACCTATATCTTTCCGATTTTCTACAGCAAACAGGTTTTTGACAACAGGACGCTAGCGACTGAGCGCTGACTAAGTGATATGTGGCACCGTTATAAAGTCCTATAACTGGAGTTCAAATGTACTCAGAAATATAACTGCAGTGTTGAAATGTTTTATGCTGGCCTGTGTTCAGAAAATTAGTGCATATTTCTAACAAAATATTAAGCATTTTACAATGTAAGACTTTGCAAAAAAGATCCATAGGAACCCATTCATTTTGGACATTTTGCCCTCTAGCATCAGAGATACACAGAAGACATTATTAAATGGCAATTATCCTCACTACACATTCTCTGGCATGACATGTTAGCTAATTTTGGGTAAGATTCTGTGTGAAAGCTGTGTGAAAGATTCAGCTGTGTTTTCACTAGCTAAGTAGGCAGTTAGGAATGCTATGAAAGACACACTATGACTTCAAAATAAGGCCAGAATGTTCAGAAACACTTATAAACAAGAGCTGTCACAGATATCAGGATTTAAATCAATGAAGGAAGAGAAAATCGTAGTTACAACCATTTATTTTTTTTTTGTTGCGTCCTTCCAAAAATGGATGGAAGCCGCTTCGAGCTGCTAAAAAATTGTGACAAAATGTATTCAGAGATACTCCTCTGTGTGCACAAGTTCTCTTTGTGCTGCTGAGCAGTTTAGCATTTTAGCACCAGTGCTACAGATGCTATCAGGTAGCAGTTAGTTAACAGTTAGTTCTTCTGTTCTGAATATGCTGAGAAGAATTTATTGCTTGGACGTGATAGACTCACATGGTCTGTCTGACATTCTTGTGTCTATCACTACATCATTTAACGTTCAGATGCTGCTATTCGAGCACCACTTGCTGTGGACTCATTAAAAGCCTTGAGGAAGTTTGCTGTGTTTGTATGTCATGTAGGGCAGCATGGCATGGATAGCATTATTCCCTTTCAGCATTACTTTCAGCATTGCTCTATCCCCATTAACCATCCCTGCAAAAAGGTATACATCTGCCATCAGAAACCAGCTCATACTGAGAGTAATCCCAAACTAAACTAAAACTAAAATAGTTTTGATCAGATATTGTGTCCTGTTTTAGCAGTGCTAAACTAGCACAGAGGTAGACTATGCTCAGCTAAGCTGCTAAAGCTTCCCTTCCCATTTTTCAAAAATTTGCAAAATTCAGTGGTTGAGATGTAAACAAGGTCATCCAGAGTGATTTGATGTGAAATGTTTCATTGTAGAGAAACTTACCAACTCTCATTTCTATAAAATGGTGGTGATAGGAACCAGGGGTCACAATGCCAACAGTGCAAATATATTTTATTTAGTATTCAAAACTACCAGTTAACATACACGTGACTTCTGAGTTTTTATATGCAATGTTGATAAAACATTGTTTCGTAAAATAGTAAACACTTCTGACTCTAAGTTTCCCTAAAATGTTGTTTCTCATCAATGCACTCTGCCTTTGTTTACATCTTAATTACTTAATTATGCAAGAATTTCCCTTGAAAGATGGCCAAAGACACAAATATCCACTTCTAAACTGTCCTTAATGCAGAAAAAACATGAGAACATTTTTGTTTTAGGAATTCTATTTCGTTTTCATTCTTGTGTTTTGCTCCTGCCTCAAATGGAAGGTAGAGCCAAAGTAACCTGAACTAATTCTCTAAATGCTGCTCAAGTGTTGGAAAGTTGGACAAAGCACTGTAATTGTTTGCTATCCAGTGTCGGCCAGAGAAGGATGGGTTCCCCCTTTGAATCTTGGTTCCTCTCAAGGTTTCTTCCTTTTGCTCTTAGGGAGTTTTTCCTTGCCACTGTCGCCATTGGCGACGCTCATGGGGGCTTGGACCCAGATGTTTCTGTAAAGCTGCTTTGTGAAAACAAAACATAACTAAACTTTGACTTGACTTGACTTGTAAGGACATTGTACTACTCTAGAATTTTTATTCATGGAATTCAGCAATGGCCCGATGTTGCTGAATTCCACGAAGCTCCTATATGTATTTTGAGTAAACAGATATTTTGTATGGGGAAGCACATCAAAACTATTGTCTGTGGTTATTAATCATAAGATACAGGTGTGACAGGCAGAGATTAGGTTGAAAAATGCTGGAGTGTTCCTTTGAAAGGAGGAGCGCTCAGAGAGTGGAATATGGCATTTCATACCATGTACTGGATAAGGCTTATTTAGAAACTGCATTAAAATTCTTTTAGCTGGATTCTCCCAGGCAATTTTAATAGTACTCTTTGTGAAAGATCAAACTATGAGATGGCGTTTTTTGCCTTCTCTGGCCCTGTACAAATCTCTTACCAAACACCACTTATCCAGTTAAACCATGAAGAATGACTTAAAGGAAAACACATCTCTCTCCACATTCGCTGGATATGTTTTCCCTTGCACAATATGTTCCTGTTCTTTTCAAAGAAAACTTCCTAGACATTAGATATTAGGCGGTCCCATGCTATGCCTGACAGGATGTCACTCAATTTCACCGTTACCGTTAGCAGGCCCCTTCATGCAAACACAAACACCATTGATTCAGGCCTTCTCCGCCCAGCTGCGGCCTTAATGGACTTTCCACTTCTCAAGGTCTAAAGGCATTCCTCACCATCTTTCCCTATAACCTCCCACTGTAGCCTAAAGTCCAGGCCTGGCAAAGAAAACGGGCAATCTGCAAGTTCCTGCATGCATGCACTGCTTTAAATAAACATCCTGTCCCTTCAGTGTCAGAGTTGACCTATAACCTATTTTCCAAAAGATAAACCATCATTCAGAGGATGAAAATCATACTGCTCACACATGTTTACTACCAAACGTTGCTTTTCTCAGTACCTGGGGGAACATGGCACAGCTGGGACTCAAAATTGAGTCTTAGCTGTAGGGTTAAACAGGAATTTCTGTATATTTCAATGATGAAGTTGGTAAAAAGTCATATGAAGAAACATACTTGCAGTCAGAATTTTTACAGTGGTGGTGATAAGAGCCAAATGTCTTACGCTTTTAGTACCACTAAATTATCCCACAGAAGACGATTACATGATATGATTACAAATACATTGCCTGATGCCTGAAACATTGTTTTATGATTGAAAACAGTACAAGACCACAATATTTGATGTTTTACCCTATGAGCTTTATTGTTATTTGTAAATATATGCTCATTCTAAATATGATGTCGTAAACACATTCCAGAAATTTGGGACAGAGGCATGTTTACTGCTGTGTTACATTACCTTTCTTTTTAACAACACTTAATAAACACCAATTGATCTAAAGAAAGCAGAATTTTTTGTCGTATTTTGTACTTCACAACACACTGCGCACTTTCAATAAACAGGCAGGCCGGTCTAGTACCTGCACTCTGATTAGGCAGCCACACTGTTGTAACATCTTGGTGTTGCCATGTTGAAACAAGCAGGGACATCCCTAAAAAAGACGAGGTCTAAAAGGCAGCATATGTTGTTCTAAAATTTGTTAATATGTCTTGAAACATGAATGGTGCTTTCACAGATGTGCAGGTTACCCACTACACCATGACAGATCCTGGCTTTGGAACTTCACGCTGGTAACAATCTCAACAGTCTTTTTCTTCTTTGGACCAGAGAACACGATTTTCATTTTTTCCATAAAATCAGAATGGTTGACTCATCAGACCACAATATACATTTCCACTGTGCATTAGTCCATTTCAGATGAGCTCGAGCAATCGGGGACATTTCTGGATATTGTTGACATATGACTTCTACAGTGCGTAATACAATTTTAACTTGGATTTGTGAATGCAGGAGCAAACAGTGTTTACTGACAACGGTTTGTCAAAGTGTTCCTGAGCCCATGTAGTGATATCTATCACAGAAGCATGAAAGTTTTTAATGCATTGCCGTCTGAGCGATCAAACTTGTTGTTTTTGGCCTTGCAGAGATCTTTCTGGATTCTCTGCATCTTTTAATAATATTATGCACTGTAGAGGGTGAAATACCTAAAATCCCTGCAAAAGCACAGCAAAAAAAAGATTGTTTTTAAACAGTTGGACTGTTTGCTGATGCATTTTTCGCAAAGTGGTGAGCCTCGACCCACCCTTGTTCATAAAAGGCTAGGCCTTTCCTTTTAAACTCAAGCATGACATCACCCCTTTTATAATGTTTCCTAAACTTTCAACTTTTTTTGTAATGTATTGCAGGCATCAATTTTAGTATGAGCTTATATTGAGCTTATATTTACAAAAAAGTGAAACTACAATATGAAATATTAAATATATTGCCTTTGTACAGCAAGTGAACTTTCTGTCTTTATTTGCATTTCAAATACTGTCCCAACTTTTTGAAGTTGTATTTGTATTCAGTGCTCGCTCTAGCCTTTTGGGGGCCCTAAGCAGGATTTTTCTAGGTGGTCATCAGGCCTGGTCCTAGAGATCTACATTCCTGTAACTTCTTAGAAGCCCTTGATTGGCTGGATCAAACTTATTAGTGTTAGGTAAAGGCACGTTAGATGCATGTTGGAACTAAACTCAGCAGGAAAGAATTAAAATCTTCAGGATGAGGGTTGGTGACCACTATGCTAGATTACGTACTGTAAAATAAAAGGCTGACTAACAACAATGATATTCATTAATAATGAAATTAAATAAAATTAAAATTGGCCAAGTTGTGTGTTGCTGATGATTTGATGCTTGTTTAGGGTTCGAATAAATTACAGTTTAAATTACAGATTACCCTCTGAGCATTCTTCATCCAGGGCTCTGTCTCACCACACAGTAATTCTTGCTTACCCAGCTAACTTTAAGCTTAGTTCTCTTTAACCCAGTGGCATTATAAATGCTTTACTTACTATATATTCAGGTAGAATGATTTCCTTTTTCCTTCTTCAGCAACTCCTCTTCATGTTTCACTTAAACATTTGTTTGCCACAAACCTGGATTAATCACAGTCTGAGTATCTAAACCTGGATTAATCACAGTCTGAGTATCTAAACCTGGATTAAACACAGTCTGAGTATCTAAACTTTTATTAATCACAGGCTGAGTATCTAAACCTGAATCAATCACAGCCTGAGCATCTAAACCTGAATCAATCACAGCCTGAGCATCTAAACCTGGATTAGGCACAGCCCGAGTATCTAATCCTGGATTAATCACAGCCTGAGTATCTAAACCTGGATTAATCACAGTCTGAGTATCTAAACCTGGATTAACAGGTTAATCTAAATTCAACCTGCTTTGTTAGACAGAGCCCAGAGCAACTACTTCTTATTGACCAGCTACAAGCCAGTAGTTGCTTCTTATGCCGTTTATTAGATAGAGCTGTCCCTGAATATATTTGTTAAATACAGAGAGGTACATGGAGGGTGTTGTGAGGCAAAATAGTCCACAAAGAAAACTTACTTTTTTAGATTTACTACTGCTTTTCTACTGTAAAAAATACATATAAAACACAGAAGGCACATACTGGTCATTTTAGATAGTAAATAAAATAGCTATATTTGTGTTGTAGACATCACAACCCCTGGTTCCTATCAGCGCCACTGTAAAGTAATCTGAGTTGGTAAGTTTTTTCTAGAATGGACCATTTCACATAAGACCACTCAGAATAAGTTTGTGTACATCTGAAACTTTGAATTAAACAGAAATTATGAAAAGTCAGTGGAATTCCTCTTTAACATCTGTACTAATATGCAGTGCCTTTAAGGGATGCATGGGCATAATAAATATACACTTGACACTAGGGCTATACAATAAATTTTATTTTTATTGCTATCATGATATGAGTTTCCATGATAAACACGCTGTTTAGCAGCAATGACAGAACATATCAAATTACCTCATACACACAACACAAAGAAAGAGTCATAACATGGCAAGCGCAAACCATTAGAAGCCTAACGAGTGCTTCTCTGTGTTGGGATTGAATCCTGCTCTCCCATGTGGGAGACGAGTAACTTAACCATTAGGCTGAAAATCCAATTACAGAACACACACATGCTCAGCTCAAAAACACCTCAATCCACTGAACTACAAGTCTGTTGTGTATTAAGTGTGCAGTCATTTCTACTGTCACAACAGATATATTTGACAACTAAGATAAATAACTACAATAAATAAATAAACAAAAATATGTATTAAATATGTATGTTGAAGTAGTGCTGAATGTTTCTCAGCCTTTCAGTGCACAGAAATTGTGCTCTAGTTCTGATGTAAGCAGCTGTTAATAATTCATTTTTTTATTTTGCACATTTGCTTAAAGGAGAGGTTAGATTTTGTTTACACATAAAATAGTCCTTGTGTCACATCCAGTCAGAGGCACACTTTTAATAACAAGTGTTTGCTTGTCGAACATTGTATTTTATGTCAATATCGTACGGACCTACTTGATGAGGAAATCAGCAACCAGTCAACAGCTGAGTTTCTGAGAAAAGGGTCTGGCGGCTGTTTAGGAGTTATTTGTACATCTCTTTTTGGCAGAGAGTGGTAGAGAGAAGTACCATGAAAATGAAACTACAGTAGCAGCTGTGTCATGTTTACAATTACTGCTCATATAACTTGCAGTCTGTGCAGAACTGTATCCCCATTTTGTATATCCTTGTGTTATAATTTTGCAGTATTTCAGAGATGAATTGCCACTTGAGCCAACTGAATAACGTAAAGGGTGGTGTTCCTTTGCACAGAACTAGACTCTATGTATGACAGTAACATTTCATCAAACTCCCCTCGTAGTAAAATATCTCCTCTTTTTACAAACATAAATGCATAATGGGTTAAAAGTTTAGAATCTGTATTTTCAACAGAATTTCTCCTCTCGTTTCCTATGAGCTGTGAATTACACCCAATTCAACACAATGTCAGATGAGGTGTTTGAAGAGTGTTCGCTATGGGGGGGACGTACGATTCATGCTATTCTCTTCTCGTATTGTCTCCTTAACTGTCTTCTCTTCCTTCGGGTAAAAACTCATTATCATTTAAAGCAGGATGTGACAGATCTTGCCCATCACTTCTACATTACGCAGTGAACATTATTCTTAGAGCTAAATTGCACTATATGCCAACATCTCATGACTCATTCGGTTAATGATGTGGTGATAAGTGGCAGTGGTGGCACATTCACAGTACCTGATGGTGGTGAGTGCTGTCATGGGGCCAAGCTTTCATTACGCAGCTTGCCAAGGCTTATAGACTGGGCAAAAGACAGCTCTACAGGGGAATTGTGCAAATCTCTTTGGTGGCACTTAATGGACCATATGTACCTGGAAGCTGCAGCTTTAGGTTCAGATTACCCAACTACAACTACAATGCAATTTCTCTGTTCACTGGGGGGGGAAATTGAGTTATAGTGAGTCAGGCTTGATCAAAGTGCCATTTGAGTGCTTTTACTCTAAGCTTTGATGTATATTTACTGTAAATTGTCTTTGAAATGGAAAAAAAATTGGCAATATTGGTCCCCATTGGGTTTTCAGTCATTCTGTGTCGTTTCTGTACTCTGAAGTCTTTTGGTATGGGTAAATTTGGGGTTGCCTTCAAAACAGTTGGAATAGATGCCTTCTTAGATTGATGAATGGTGTCTTGACATTGCACACAGCATAGCCTCTATAGGAACCCTAGGCTAAGACCCTTCTGGACCATTTTATCTTCAACTGAAGGCTCTGCAAAAATCAGGCATTAGCTAGGTTTCCACCCAAAGATTTCAGAATTTTTACGAAAATGTTTAAAAACTTCAAAAAGTTGGACAGTGTAGGCAATGGAAATGGAAAGTGTCCCAAAGATTTAGTGAACATCAAAAGTTTTTCGCTCAACTTTAGCAAATAAATTGATATGGAAATGTTGTGAAAACCTACATTGGAAACATTTTAGTTTGTGCATTGTACATTATATTTATTTGGAAGAAAATAATTAATTTACACTGAATTTAGTGTCATTTGGCAGATTTGCCTCACATACCTCTTACAACAAATCCAAACACAAACAGTAGGGCTAGGAATTGATCCCAAAAACAGTCAATTCCACACAGTGCTGTTCAAGTTTGCGCATGGCTGCGCACACACAGAGCATGAGATATGTGTCACTGCTGAGACAGCCTGTCTGTAAAAACACATACATAAATAGACTGGCTGTTCTACTTTGGAAAAAGTGGAAAACAAAGTAAAAAAAAAATGTGAAATTTGTACCAAAAAAAGTGTCTTGTGTTATGGAGGAGACTTAGAAAATATTACAGCTTAGACATCCC
>JAILXH010042166.1:0-35127 GCA_023558415.1 Piaractus mesopotamicus
ATATATATATATATATATATATATATATATATATATATATGTATATATATATACACATACATATACATCTCCAAAATGATAACTTCACAGGAGAAGAAAAAACCTACTTCACTTTTAATGTAAGTCAATGGAACCAGACTTTTCTCCAAGTCATTTTGGGCCATTTCTTGTGGTCCATTCATCATGAATTGTACACACAACATAAAAGAAAACATTCATCTTTAGATTGTGTCAAAAAATGAAAAACATCAAAATGGAGATACAAGGTTTTCCTCCCAACAGCAGTGATATATATCCACAAACATTGGGAAAAAAATCACAAGGCATTTTGCACCATGGTAGAGAAAGAAAATCACATGTGGT
Organism: Piaractus mesopotamicus; assembly: GCA_023558415.1. NCBI lineage: Eukaryota > Metazoa > Chordata > Actinopteri > Characiformes > Serrasalmidae > Piaractus > Piaractus mesopotamicus. The sequence continues at coordinate 364 of JAILXH010042166.1, forward strand.
ACAGGTAATCTTTGAAGGGCCCATTATGATATTTCAAAAAGATTGTACTGTTAAATTTATATCATTTAGCATGCACATTGTAAATGTAAACATGCCTATGGTTAAAACAAACACAGTTACATGTTTTCTTTCATATAGCTTTTTTTTCCCTCAGCATTCACCATTTTTTCTTGTGTTAGGTATAACTTATTGACTGATACTTTTCAATGTTCATTGTAATTGTAATTAACAATAAAACTAACTTTTCCAAAACATTTTTCTGAAAAGGCATATAGCTTGTGTCATGGGGCTGTTAACAGAGTAAAATTCATCTACCCACATAGATTAATTATTAAATGCATAATAAATAATCTCTAATGTTCTTAGAAACATAAATCTGTAGCTTTGTTTTACCAAGGTCCAGCTGTACCGGCAGTGTGTGATTTGTTTCTTTCACAATGGAGCACTGTTGGCAGTGGGAGCACTTCAAGGTTTAGACTAGAGGAGACAGACATGGAAAATGAGTTCAACTGGCAAGCTGCTTCATGGTTATGCAACGGAGAGAGAGAGAGGGCACTGTCTAAATCCAAAGAAAATAATGAAGAAAATGAAAAGAAAAAAGGGCAAATAAGGCCTTTTTCCTGAGAAACTCAACCTCTGTAGCGGCTACAGTATAAAAAGCCTTTTTTCTGCTATACTTAAAACGCAATTGCGAAGACTATACTATGAACACAGCATTTTTCTCAAAAGGGAAAATTACTTGACATTTCTATTCTGGAATAGAAAGCACAGCATAAACGTTTAGCTTTTTTAAGTGGATTTAAAGTCTAGAAGACCAAATGTAGGTTTTTGGTTTCGTTTTTTGCTAGATGTCAAAAGCCTACCTGTAATGACTGCTATGTTTTCAGCTCATTTTCATAACCTATGATTAAACAAATGGAAAGAGAAGGAGCGAGACAAAAAGTTAAGGGAAAAGAAAAGAAAAAGCAGAGCCAGATGTGTCAGGCTCCTCCTCTCTGTCTAAGTAAAACATTCCAGTGGAGCTGGTGACTCTGCATGAGGGCTTTTGCTTTTGCCTCTGCTCACACACAAAGACGACTAGGAGCTCTCCGTCTCTCAGCCATGATGAGAATCCTTCAGCTTGTCGTCGTGCTGCTTTGTGGCCTGGCCACAGCCCAGCAGCAGGCCCTGATGGACTACTTAGAGAGGAGGTTGCTGGCCATCGAGGTAAGCTAGCCTCTGCTCCAAGCAGGCCCTGCACCCCCAGGAACCTGGCTGGGAGAAATAAGGAAACTCCTGCAAACATTATTCTTGACTAGTATTGACAGGCATGAAAAGACACTGTATATCCAGAGATTTGCTTCTTTCTGGTCTTATGAAATCAAGGGTATTAATAAGGAGTTTTCCCCGTTTGCTGCAGTGACAGCTTCTACTCTTTTGAGTAGGCTTTCCACTAGATGTTGGGACACTGCTGTGAGGTTTTGATTGCAATTCGGGTCACAAAGGCATTAGTGAGGTCAGGTACTGTTGTTGGATGATTAGTTCTAGAAATCAAATGACACTCCAGCTCTTTCCAAAGGTGTGTCATCACTCCAGAGAATACAGTTCTGCTGCTGGAGAGCTTTATATAATTCTATCCAGTGCTTGGCATTGGTGCATGGTGACCTTAGGCATATATGTGGCTGCTCCAGAGTGCCCCATTTGGTTGGCAATGCTTTTTAGTGGAGATTGCACTAGTTGTGTGTTCACAAATTAATTGGTGCACCTTAATGTAGATAAATTCACTTATTAGGAGAGGTGTCTGGATAATTTTGGACATGTAGCATCCAGTAAAAGGACCTTCTGTTTGAGAAAGGGGGCTTTCTGCAACAATAGCCTTTTCAGCTGACTCTCATCCTGACCTGCACTTTCTATTATTCTGCTTTCTAAGAGCATCTTCAATACAGGCATATTTTTAGTAGCTGTTACATGGGACACTTCATACGCATAACACAGGCTGCTCTTTCTTCCCTTCTGCTTGACTGCCCTCATACATGGTGCTCCCTCAGGGTTTATATGCACACAGATATATGCTCATTTCCTAGCCAGCTTTTTAGCTTTAGCTTTATCTGTTCTATCTCCCCACTCACCCTCCTTCTGACTATCTGCCTCTGTGTCTTGGAGCTTGTCTTGTAAAAGAAAGTATCTCTAGCCCCCGCCCCCGTGCTGACTCTGCACATATGCTCCAGCACAAGCAAGTCAATTCACGTGATTGTGTTCAAAGACACTTCACTAACTCTTTCCACTGACTCACAGATGAGAAAAGGAGTTTGCATAGCCAGAGGCTGATCTCTTTGGTGTAACCGAAGCTATTTTTAAAGCTGAAACTGTAATGAAGTCCTCAAGCTGTGTTGGAAAGACCCAGTGTGGTTTACTATAATTTCTGCAAAATTTAAACACTTAATAAGGATTACACTCACAGTAAAATCTCCAGTGTTCAGTTGTTTATTGAAATGTTCTTGCATGTACACACATGAATACTTCTGTGAAATTAAATATATTGTTATATGTTGTCAGTATATTCCAAAATATAAATAGAATATATTGTAATATATTTTAAACATATTGCTTTTTTAAATTTATTTAACATTTATTTATATTTATTTTATATTTGAATTTGACATATATTTTATATATGAACTTGACTGATCTATAGATATGAAGATACACATTATGCATGTAAATCATTTGCCTTCAAGATGGCACTTATTATAGACACCACTGGATGCTCAGATTTGTGTATCTGTTGATAAAAGCTTGCTCACAAAGACCATTATACACATTCTGCATATGTTCTAGCATATAGTATCCTGCTCATAGAAACCGTTTGCCCCATTGAAATTCAAGCAAGTCTCTTCCTTATGTCTTCCACCAGGACCGCATCTCCTTGTGGCATGAGCAGACGAGCCGCTACGCATCGGAGCTGCGCGAGTTCAAGCAGCAGATGGTGGCTCAGCTTGAGGGCCTGGACAAGAACAAGGAGGCGCTGCGGACCGAGCTGGACTCTGTGGGCGCACGAGTAGATCGAGTGGAGCGGGAGATGGACTTCCTAGAGACACAGAATGGTGCGCAGCCATGCGTGGATGTGGACGATAAGCTGGTGGAGCAGCAGGTGACTGTGGCCAAGGAGAGGAACAAGGCCAAGTACGCCAAACTCACGGGTAAAGAGACTTTACAAAAGATTTGCATTACATATTAGCTGGGGATTCAAGGACTACGCCAAAAGTCCCTACACAATCTGAAAAGAGAGTTCGTAAAACGATTGGGGGGGTGGGGGGGTAAAACTGAGAGTGAAATGAGGTCTTAAAGTACCTTGTGAATATCCGACTCCTTTTTTGGAATTGTCTTAGTCACAATTCACAGATTCTGGTCCTCCCAATCTAGTCTAGTGGAGACAAGACTTTTATCAGCATAGCACTTGTTACGTCTGCTGGCATATCTAGATGTAAGCTATAGCTAGACATCAAAAATGTTATTAACCGTATCATGGTGTGGTGTAATTGATTTCTAAATATTTCTTGGCTAAGTAAACCAGAGTGATGGTAGCAGTGTTTCTATTATTAGGATGAACATTCAAATGTGCTTTTGGACCAAATGCATACTTTTAGACCAAGTGCATACTAATGTGCCTGCCATCAGAACGTGCAGGATAAACACTTTAATTGAACAAGAGAGAGCAAACATGAACACACTAATTAAAGCAGAAGCATGGAGTGATTACAAAAATGATGACATAAATATTTAGTGTCTAATTGCATACAAGGTAATGAGAAATCCTGAGATAAAATTCCCTTTTAGTATAGTAAGAGAGTTGTTCTACTTTTGATGCTATATTCCTGAAAAAGTTAACTTCATGGCTATAATGTAATTTGTCCAATCCCCAAAGACTGCAGTGACATGATCTCCAGCATCAAAGCCATGAAGATCCTCAAACGGATGGGTGGCAGCAAGGGCATGTGGACCAAAGACACGGGCAGCTCCTCAGGGAAAGTTTACATATTCAACAGCACAGGGGAAAACACATTGTATGAGTTCAGCTCTGTCCGGGACTTTACCTCTTCCCAAGGCACTTCAGCAGCCTCTGCCATCCAGCTGCCTTCAGCCTGGGGTGGTATGGGTCACGCTGTATACAACAATCACCTGTATTATGTGAAAGATGGCGAGGAGATAAGGCTGGTGAAGTTTGACCTGCAGAAAAGTATGGTGGTGGACAGTGCAGTATTTCCAGCTAAAGACCAACTGCCAGTCTATACCCTGAACCCAGAGACCTACATTGACTTAGCTGCAGATGAAGAAGGTCTGTGGGCCATTTATGCTACAAAAGAGAATGAGAACCATGTTTCTCTAGCCAAGGTGGACCCCAAAACGTTGGCCGTTGAGCAAATGTGGGACACCCCATGCCAAAGGGAGAATGCAGAAGCTGCTTTTGTGGTCTGTGGCACCGTCTATGTGGTGTACAACTCCAAGCTCCCAAGCCGCTCTCGAATCCAGTGTGTTTTTGATGTGAGTGACATGGTGACCAATGATGATGCTCCTACAGTGTATTTTCCAAAGCGCTATGGAACTCATTCAAGTCTTAAATACAGTCCACTGGAGCAACTACTCTATGCCTGGGATGATGGATATCAGATTCTTTACAAGCTGCAAATGAAGAAGAAATTGGACGTGTAGGTGATATTGAACAGAATAATCCCCAGATTTTTATACTATAGCTATACCGGTATGACATACTTGCTGAAGTTTCTTTCACAGTAGGCCTACCTTTGCTCCCTTTGAATTGTAAAAGTAACTTCAGTACAGTAAAGGGTGTTTTTCTACGTTAGTGTTGCCGTAATAGTAAAAAGAGGTGTGGTTAGACAGTCATTAAAGGTGCAGTGTTTCAGATTTAGGGGATCTATTGGCAGAAATTGAATTTAGTATACAAAACCATGCTTTCATTAGCATGTAATCACCTGTAAATACGACCTGTGTTTTCATTAGCTAACAATGAGCCCTTCATAGCCACATACGGAGCAGGTCCTCTTCCAACACAGGCTGCATGGAGGATCATGCATATTATTTAGCACAAGAAAAAGCAAGGGAGGATGAATCCTCATTGCCAAATAAGCAAAAACATGAAAAAGCAAAACAAAATTGGGACAGACGATGGCAGAAAACAAGGATTAACGCTGATGTGGCGTTTCCCAGAGGTAAATTGCTGATGTGGGACAAATGTTTTCGGAGTCATGCAGAAGTTGCCTGTTTTCTGCTGGACAGGTAATTTAGTGTAAGTATCCTTTTTAGCCATGTCCATGTTGAAAAATATCTCAGTGCTTCCATGGTTGTCATATTTATGCGTACCTGTTGGCCACCATAGGGTCTACTACAACACCCTTAGAAAGGGAGGGAGAGGGAGGAGTATTTAGTTGGTTGCAATCTGCAGTCTCACTGCTAGAGGGCACTAAATCTTACAAACTGCACCTTTAAGGGTAATTTGGAGACAGCTAATTGTTTTCTACTTTTTCTGCCTACCTGCCCAAAAACACCCCTTTATTGGCCTCATTCATTTCTACTTTTAATCGTTAAGACTGTAGTCTGGAAAAATATTTTTTTATATATATATTTTTCTCCTTTGCTAACTATTACTTTACAATTTTTCAAAATTTCTGTTTAATTCAATGATTGACATATAAAGTCATTCAGAATGCTTTGATGGGAAATAGTGCATTGTAGAGAAACTTAGAGAAGTGTCAGAGGACTTTACAGTGGTGCTGGTAGGTACCAAGGATTGTGATGTCTATAACATAAATATAGCCATTTTATCTGTCTTCATGAGACATCACAATTACAAAAAAAATGTGGAAAATCTGAATAAAGAAATAATCTTTTTAGGGAATATTTTTCATGTGCCGATAATGATAAGAATATAAATGCCTGAACATTTAGAAAATGTAGAAACTGAGACTACATCTACCTATTATATACCTATTAGCTTTATGGACAATATAAAAAGGGGCAAAAAAAAAAAACAAAACGCATTGTTATCTATGGATGACATAAGGCATATTCTTGTTGTTAAATGCAGGTGTTGTCTTGACCACTTACTGTACTGGCTTTGAAAACAACAGAGAATTCAAACTGTATTTGTATATTCCAAAATGTACAACGTATAGTTGTTTGCAGTTGTTGCAGCATTATACTCTAAATATTTCCACTCTTATTGTTATATCCATGTTTAACAATTTTTTGGTAGCTGTTTATTGGAGTTACATAATTGTGTTATTTACTGACATTGTCCTAGAAAACAATAAATGACCATGTAATAAACACTTTTGAAACACAGTGAAAAAAGCAATTCATACAAAAAAGACAATTAGGATCAACAACTTTAATCACTCTAATGAAATACAAGGGGTGCTCTGAAACAAATAACTTTACATTACAAATACAAATTCTCAATATAAAAGTGAAAAGGTACTTGTTACCACCTGAAAAACGGAAGTACTTTAGGTCTTTGTTTCAGAAACACTCAGCACTATGATTACTATAGCGAGGGGTCTCTGCCAAAGCAACTAACAAAATACATTATATTATCTTATGAACAATTTAGGTAACAAGAAAAATACGCTACAATGGACACGGTTTGCTCAAACGTAAATTGATATTAAATTAAAAAGATTTTTTCAAATGCTTTAAAAGCCCAGTCAGGAATTTCTGCAGTGGACAGGCTAGTTTTTTTATGCTAACACACAAAAGACACGAGTAATGGAACAAGACTGCCGTCACTAAAAAATGCAACATGCATGTTGGCCGTGCACCCTTGTCATAAAATCAGAGCCAAGGTCCTGATTATTGCAGCCTCTGATTGTGGCTTTGGGGATATGAAGAGTGAAGCTACCAAATGTTTTGTCAGAGCCCTTACTTGTCTTTATGGCTCACAGTGGAATAATCTGGAAGCTAAAAGGCAGCCTCTGATTACTGCTTAGTGAAATTATAATTGTCTTTGCCAGTGCCAGTTTCACATTATGTAGATTATGGAGGGTGAAATGAGGATGAGATGTTAAGTGTCCCAGACAGAATCACTCAGATCTAGGTAATGATATACTTTAACGTCAGTCAAGGCTGTTTGGGGAAATACAGTCTGGGTTGTTTTTTCCAGCTAAACAGCATGTGCACTGGGAAAATGTCAAAAATGACAAACTTACCCAGTAAAACAGCTTTAGTATAATAAAAAAAACAGCAAAAAATAGCTAGCAGTTATTCTGTGTACTGAACAATTGCTTTGCCAGGTTATCTGCTATCTATTTAAGCACATGAGAAATATAGACAAGGTCAAACCTTACGTTTATATAACATTTGTGAGAACGTACTCTAATCAGAAATACTGGAAATGGGGAAACAAATTAGGAAAAATACTGAAGATAAATGCAAGAATGAAAAAGACTTTGTTTCCAAGGAAAATCACATAACCTTTAACATCTTCTTGTATCAAAATATCTACAATATTCTAATGTTTGAGATTGGAAATTTCACAAAAACAAAAGTAATTCTGAAAGGCTTCAAATAAATATATATATAATTAAAATATTATTTGTAAACAGCCAGTCAGAAACTAAGCAATGTACACTTGTCTCTTGGCTTAGAGCTTAAACCCTGCTGGGTAGCAAACAGGATCACAACATCATCAACAAAAGGAAGATCAAAGGAGTACCTCGGTTCTGATGTCACACAGCAGTTCTTCCGAATGAATTCACACAAACCCAGATGTGCGTCTCACAGTGCATTTGTTATGCAACTCCCTCTGTCTAAAACCAGTTAACAAATGCTACAAACAAAAAACCCATAAATTTCCCTAAACCAAACAAAAGGAAACACTGGTTTAATATTTAATGAACTATATCTTTACATTACCATTTCAAGCATAAAATGCACTATACATTTATTAATTGCATACTTTGGAGCAATTAAATCCATACATGGCAATTCAATAACATTACCCTCTGGACTGGCTTATGAATTCAGCCAGTGAGGAAAAAATTAAACCTCTGCTGAAACAAAAAAACATAAAACTGATTACCCACCAGAAGCTTGGCTAGGCTCAATACATATGAAAAGCTTTGACTCCATCTTTTTCTGTCTGTTCTATAAATCATGTCCGCACAGACAGACGTTGTACCACAGGTCGTCTCAGGACGTGAGAATCTTACCACAGCTCCCTGGTAGATCCTTGGCTTTTGAGAAGCCTTAGAGAGAGGCATGTGCTTCAGGCCCCTCCCCTACGGACTGGAGGGGAGTCGAGGAGACGGACAGGACCCCTGACTGTCAAAGCTCGCAGTTCGGGTCTTCCACTGAGATGGACCGGAAATAGAAAGAGAAAGATCAGCCTAGGGCCATTCATTTTGATTATATTAGTAATCAAGCGATCTAGTAATCATTTTGACTGCATATTTTTCAGCATCAGAAAACATATCAGTGTTGTAAAAAAATCAAAACATATATTTACATTTTTTTTATACACATACATTTTTTTCGATTTTTATTTTGAACGGCACAGCTGTCCTGTATGAATACTTCATGATGAATAAACCAATGCAAGTTCTCTAAAGGTATTTGGAATTAAATCTCTTTACATGAAAAGAGCGATATGTAGCACTGACAGCAAGCGTTTAAAATGAGTACTGCAGTCCAAACTCAAAATTCTGAGAGTTATTTGCCCCGCCCCCTCCCCCCAGACTCGAAGGGGGTTGCCAGGTTGAGGACACTGAACCTATATCGAGTGCAACATTAAACTTAGACAACATTAAATTTTAACAATAGCAAGCAATCATACACTGCAAGATGATCAGCTAATGTATATATTTGGAATGCTTTTACTGTTTGCAGATTATAAACCAGCTCGTGCACATTTTTTTTATAACCCTGTCAGTGTTAGCTGGATGCATGACTGGCTATGTACGATAGCCAAAGCTAAGTCCATTATCCCGAAAACAAAAGCCCACTGTTCTGAAAATACTCGCTGAAGTCAGCTTCTTATTCGCCACATTTTTGTTTGAATTTACCCATTACACTTCATTCTGGCACCCACCTTAAATGGTGCAGCACTTACATTCTGGTGCCTAAGGTGCCATTTAAAGTGAAACGGGAAAATTTAAGCAAGAAGCTAAAGCTATTGAATAGAAGGCCAACCTCCTGCCTTGTCTACCTTGATAAGCCACCTGCACATGGACCACAGAAAATTAATTCTTCAGTTCTCGCATCTTGAAATTACTTAAAATGCCAATTCCCATTAGTAGCAGCAATAAATTAGTGAAGATTAGCTCACTTTAGCTGAAGCTTAATGCTTACCTGTTCAGGAGAAAATAAGTGAACTTGGCATCCATCTTAAAGTCCTTCTGGGCTCTAAGCTGTCTCTGTCTTTCAAATGCATCGCCAACATTTACTCACATTTTATTATGTCTCTGGTAATGGAGCATTTTAGGAGGATGCAGAGACTTTATAGGTTGGGATCCAGTTTGTTTGCTTACTTCCATGGCTGAAGCACGCTGTGTTTGCCTGCCAATTTATTTCATATCTAACAATCCAGGGTGTCGAAATGGTACTGGCAGTGAGCAGGAACCCAGACCAAAACATAAAGACTTTCCGCTCCGGAACAGAAATTTCAAAGGAGAACATACTGACTGTAGCACTATAGTCAGAGAGGCCAGTATTACAACATATCATGGTCATTTTATGATTTAGTACAGTAAATGTATTACATATTGCTCATTTTATAAAAAGTTAATAAAAGTTGAGAACATTTTTGCTTTCTCCTGTCAAGTTACCATTTTGGAGGTTTTTCTTGAGACAGCGACAACATATTGAACTCTGTTTTGAACGGTAATGCTGCAATTTATTAGAAATACCTATCTTTTAGGTTTACTGTGCTGTCATATGATTCAAATCTGTGTTCAGTTTCAAGCAAGGCAGTCACCTCTTTCTCAGACTTCTTAGGCTCAAGGAGTGGATGCCAGTGAGCAATGGGTTTCCGAGGGTAAGCCAGCATCTCATTCCAGTGGTCTCTGCCAAGCCCCTCAGCATGGCTGCCCACTCGGTTCACACCTATGACCTCATTGTGTCCCACTCTGTTGTTCAAAAATAGCAAACAGATGCAACAGAGAACTGCATTAAATCTCTACTGGAATAGTCACTATCAAAAGTCTATATTACATATTTATCACAAATGGCAAATATTGTTTTTTTTTTTTAAATCCCCCAAGGTCTGCTTAATGATGTTTGTGTAGGCTTATGTGACCAAAATTACATGACTATTTTCCAACCTATCTTTATCTCTTACAATTAAACAAGCTGCATTGTGGCGTTATGGCTGATGTATGTAAATGACCTCTGTTCTGATTGGCTTGTATTGTACCTAATTCAAACAGCAGTCTGGACTGAAACCCTGCTTATGACTTCAATGTGAACGGAAGGGTGGAAACTGCTGCAAGTGGATATACACTGGCTAGCCACTTCACTGAGTACACAGTCCCCCCGTGTTTATACTTTTTGTCCATTTTATCAGCTCCACTTACCGTATAGGTCCACTTTGTAGTTCTACAACTACAGACTATAGCCCATCTGTTTCTTTGCACACTACAGAGCTGGTATTACTTCTGTGATTGCTCATTATCAGCACTTCAGTGACACTGAAATGGTGGTGGCGTGTTAATGTGTGTTACACTGGTCTGGATCAGTTACAGAAGTGCTGCTGGAGGTTTTAAACACCTTAGTGAGTGGACAGAGCGTTTAAAAACTCCAGCAGCATTGCTGTGTCTGATCCCCTCACACCAATGCGAAAGAGAAACAGATGCACTACAGGCTGTGATTGTAGGACTATAAAGTGTATATTGTAAGTGGAGATGTTTAAATAGACAAAGAGTGTAGATATAAAGTAGGTGTACTTAATAAAGTGGCCAATCAGTGTATGTCAGTGTGTTTTTTTTTTTTCATTTTTTGTGTCATCACAAAAACAACTAATTCAACATGGGGTGTTTTTGCAGCTTAATTTCCATGACTGGACTGTGTTTACATACTAAATCAAAAAATTTGCTAGATTTTCCATTATATGGGCATTGTAATATATGTTCACACAAACTATAACTCACAAATCATAGTCCATAACCGATATATGTAAGCTGACTTGCTCCATGTTTTCTGGAGGAATGTCAAAGATTATGGCTTCATTGTAAGCGGGGTTCAAGGTGTTTTTCTTTATTGTAGTTTTCTTCTTTTTCAGTCGTTTCCCATCACAAATCAGTGACACTTTCACATATGGATCTGCCAGCAAAACAAATAAGTGTTACATGTCTTTCTCAGACTGTGCATTGATATGAAGATTTATGACAAAATCATGTCACAAACCCACACACACAGATGTACCTGAGTAGCCAGTTATGTCCATGGCTTTGAGATTTCTGCACCTAATGACTGTAAGAGTAAGTCGTCCCGCGGTGGGCAGATAGCAAAGGGAGAACATTATCTCCCCCAGGTCAACGCTTTCCTAAAAAAGTAACAAACACCACACACACATTGAGTTATTCAGTGCTAATCGATTCCAGTGCAAATTCACACTTTTTGTTTCTAATTCACACATTTTGCTTACAGCTGCATTGTCCCATTTTGTCTCTTTAAAAAGAGAATACAGAATGCAGTCTGAAGGTAGGAAGATCTGTCTGCCATTGGATTGTAGGATTTGGAGCACACGCAGCCCCAACAAGTGACTGTCTTCTCGATCAACAGAAATCAGAAACAGAGATCATTTGATCATTTCTGAAGCAAACTCCCAAACACCACAAACTAAACATCAGTAAATCAAACTGAAAAGAACATCTGCACAACTTTATGTAGGCATTTCCTATAATGGTCTACCAGTTTCTGACATCTACTACAGGGGGATTCACTTGAAAGAGGCCCCAAATATTCCGTAATAACTCTCGCTAGGACAAAGCAATCTGAACAAAGCAACATGCAATGAGCTTCTCAATATATGGAGCTTTGAACAAGCTGGGTTGCCCCTGCTTCGGAGCAATGAGGTAGGTGCTGGACAGCCGTTTAACCTCCATTTGCAACCTGCGCGTGCATACCCCTGTACCCATTCACTCAGTCACTCGACTTCTCATCAGGATGGTGGTGTACAGTATTGAGTGGCGCGTCAAGGTATGTACCATTTTTTTTTTTCAGACTGCTTCATCCTAACAGGAGTTACAACAGAATATTCGGGGCCTCTTTCGGGTGTATCCCCCTGTAGCAGACATTTTTGGTAATTTCTACATGCAGAATACTAACAAGTGTGCTGTGTTTGAGGTGTTTCTTGCATCTACAAGCTGTTTCAAATTCTTCCACAGCATTTTAATAGATTCAGATCTGGGCTTTCACTAGGCCATTCCATATTCACCTATTTCTACCCTTTGAGCCATTTGTTGGTGGATTTACTTGTCTGTTTGGGATTGTTGTCCTGTTGGAAGGTCCACTTCTTCAGCTTCAACTTTTTACAAATGGTCTCACAATTTTCCTCAAGCACTCTCTGGTATGAAACATAGTCAATGTCTATAATTGCACGTTGTACAGGTCCTGCAAAGCAGCCTCATACCATAACATTTTCAAATACCATAACATTGGCCAAACAATTCTATCTTTGACTCATCTGCCCACAGTACATTGTTCCAGAAATCCTGGTCCTTGCCTAGATATTCATTAGCAAACTTCAGTCTTACCCTGATGTTCTTTTTAGACAGCGAAGGCTTCCTCCTGGTGCACCTCCCACATAGGTCATATATGTGCAGTTTTTTCTTGTGGTATATTCATACACTTTTACAACAACAGTGCCAAGACCTACCTGCAGGTCCTGTGATAAAATTTTGGGGTTCTTAGAGACTTCACATCCTTTACAGGGAACAAACATAAATATGGCATTTTTATGCAATTTGTTGTGTACAATATAGTACAATCTCTATTTATTTATTTTATAAAAACTTCTGAAGCCTGTACATTTTGTCTTAAGGACATTTTTCCCTCTGTCCTACAGTCATTTTTGTTCAAACTGGCATTAACATATGTCCTGGATATGTCCTGGGTGATCGTAAATGGCCAGTGCTAAATACAGGTCTGAATGTGTCTCTGATATGCATTGTGATTTGATAACTCAAACCACCTTTGGAGGTGGTCAGGGATGCATATAAGCAAATAACATTTGTAGCTTCATTCCAATGTGTCAAAACAGCAAAGAAGGACCATTTAATCAACTCCACATTAACATATTAACATAAAATATCCTGGGCAAACCAGCCAGCTTGGTATGCTGTAAGTGTGTATAAGCATGGTATATGTGCCATTCTATAGAATTAGATCAAACTGCGGTCCCACAGTAAAAAACAAACAAAAAAATATATATATACATAAAAAAAGTCTTCAGACCTTAAATATTTACAAGGATTATGTTTTGAACTACATAAGCCAAAGACATTAATTGAGAAGGTAATCATCTAAATATATAGAAAATCATAATTTATAGGGTACTTTCTATAAGGAAGTAAATTTCAACTTGTGAAAATAATGTTTTTTTTGAAGGGGAAGGGTTTTTTTCCAATGTTTTTTTTAAAGATCTTTTTGATTTCTAGTGAAGTTAAGTGATTTAGATTTATCATGAGTTTAATTTCTCAACAAAAAAAAAACATGCTGTCAAACGTTTTTATGTAACTTCTGAAACACAAAAAGTTTTAGTCTATAGACAGAGCATTATTTTGGCCATGCCTCTGTATTTTAGAGTGGATCCCACTGATTTGAAATAAATCTGTCCCAAAGTCTAAAAATCAGTGTGTAACATTACTGTCACTACTGAAACACACATTTTCTGCAATTAAGTAAACTTTTTGTGTTTTAATGAACAAAAGAATAATTTTAAATGTGTACAACTATTCAAAAAGCTGTTTGCCAGTCATGTATTGGCTAGCGTTTTTGAGTTCTGATCAAAACATGAAAAGTTGTTTGTGTTATGTAGCCACTTTGCCAACCGATGTCAGACTGAAAAGTCCTAAGGCAAACTACTGTATTTCAAATCTCACAATTTCATGAGTGACTAACACCAACTCATTTAAATTTCAGTTTACTGGACAGAAGCATTATTAGCATTAGATACCTACAGTCCCATTAATTGACTTATCGGTGTGCTTGAAGGCTTTTATTCTCACATTCATAGAGCAAAATTATTGGCTAGGCTTCAAGGCACCACATTTGCCACACAACTAAATGTAAACTGCTGAGGTCATGGCATTGTGCAGAACATTTCTGCTGTGTTTACTGTGTCTGGCCCTTTGACCCCACTCTAAACCAGCTGTATCTATCTGTAGTGTACAGGCAGATACTGAAATGTTTTCAGTAATGTAAAACCAATTTTGCTGCAGATACATGTATAAAATATGTTTCAAACAATTAGTAGGAAGCTGTAAAAATAATTATAATCATGAACAGGGCTACGGGATGAGAAAGCTGTGTAATCAAATTATTACACCTACTGAATTCTGTTTTACAGAACAGGTTTTTGCCTTTGCTTTTTAGAAATGAACAACATAGTTACCTAGTTAATAACTACTTAGTTGTGGACCATTCTCAATTTTTCCATTCTTCAATTCCATTCTCTGTCTCTCCCCTCCATAGGACATTTTGTTCCATATGGAAATGGGTTTAAGCTGAGTTCAGAAAACTAAGTAGTAGGTGTCTACAGCCATTTGTTTTTTTTTGTTGTTTTTACATTCTTGTATGTATTTTATACAAAGACATAGGCCTAATTTAAATCTGGAAAGTACATCTAGTATTCAGCTGAAGAAATCTTATCAAATCTTGATCTATTTAATCAATAATATTTTCATAAGAATATTATGTATTCATGCATGAATATATATGAGTGGCTTTCTATATTGGAGTCTGGCTCATTATGAGTACATTAAAGTGACATACCACTAGGGCACAGGAGCGGCTTTCCTGCCACAGCTTACAGGAGTAATAAAAAGGATGGATTGTCTTACACTAGTGGCGTACTGAATGTCTCTCCAGATGGAAGTCTCCCGTGAGAGGTCAGACATTTCAAAGAGGTTTTCCAGTATCACTTCACCAATCATGTCATGACGTGAGAAGCGGTCAAAGTCAAAGACACTCAGGTGCAGCTTCCTGGCCGTCAGCTGCTCATAGGGCACAGGGAACTGGAATGTTTCGTCAAATGTGGGGTTGAGGGTCTTGCGGTGCACACGGGTCTGGAACTTGCATTTGCGGTCTGGCAACAGGTAAATCTTGACATAGGGGTCCGAGCTACCGCATAAGTCCTTGGCTGGCAGGTCCACGGCCTTAAGAATGGTGACAAGCAGAAGTTCACCCTCATAATCGTACTTGAGTGAGAAGTTGATCTTGCCACAGGCTTTTGCCGCTCCGTTCTTGGATAATTCAGTCTCCTGTGGGCTCTGTTTGTAAAGTTCAGGCTGTATTCGGCCAAGGGAGGCAGCCGTGCAGGTGGAGTGGTCTTCCACATCCAAAAAATCGCTGCCGCGGTCCACACTTGTAACATGGTGCATTTGTCTGGGTAGGTGCTTCTTGAAGGAACTATGCCTGGTGACATATACATACAGTTTAAGCCACTGAATCTTTCATGTGCATTTGGTTCTCACATTCTCTGCATTTGAATTAAGCCCTGAAACAAAGCGCTAATCAACAGTGCGCTTTTAATCCTTAGAAGTTGCAGTTATCACCAGCAACTTAATATTTTGTAATTTGTAATTTGATATATTGTATGTTGTAATTTGATATAAACTATTTCTTGTTGCAAAAAGCAGAGACATTCTAACAAAAGTGAAGATTATAACCTTTTAATTAATACCACATTTAGGTTTGTATTTCAGTCGATACCATGTTTGTGTTCATAAGGAGAATAGGAGATAAATATTTGTGTAATAAAAATATTCGTGGAATCTTTTTACATAATTTGAATACTATAGCAAAACAGAAGTAATAACATTTGACTTCTAAGGGTAAAAAAGGGACTGGAATATAGTTCTGGGGATGACATTGTGTAAAAAGGAATATAGGTTGGAATATATTTTGGCTATGACACTGTGTTCACTCTTAGGCCAATTAACACTGTTCATAGTTAGCACTACTGTTGGTCTCAAGCATCTGTCTCCATCTAGCTCAATCATAATGAGAGAAAGATTTTCTGTCAGCTAAACACATACAATAAAAGCCAGGGACCGCCTTCAGGACTAATGTTCCCTGACAGTTATGGGATTTTAAGCATTAACTCAATTATGAATGACTGTGACTAACCTCAAGTCTCCTTACCAGTAAGGCATGTTCGAACCACAATGCACCTACACAGACATTTCACAATTCAGTAAGTTATTGAGAATAACTGCAACAACAGAAATGACTACCGGTAAACAACAATATCAGTCCAATATAGTTATAATAGTACTGTGCAGTAAATATAACACATTATTCATGTTTCGTAGATTAAGCCAGCCTAGTCTTGGACTGAACTGATGTGTCACAATGAAAAAGCCCATTTAATCTAAGCTTAGGCTTAACCTTGGTCTGGGAAATCAGCTGTATATAATGTATGGTAATGTAAGTGATAATCTTTTGATCTATAAATTTTTGACTAAGAACTGACCTGTTGGAGGAGGCTGGCTCAGTGGTCTGCCGGGCGATGCGCGTGCGTCTTAACAGGTGGTCTTTCATGGACAGCTGCACATCTGCAGGGATGTCCGGGGACGTATGACTGATCTTCACTGCTGCCTCCAGGAAGTTTCCAGAACCCTTCAGCTTGTCATCTGCCATGATGTCTCCTTGGGTTGAGTAATAGTCTTGGTCACCTCCTCTGGTAGGCTCTCTGTCCAGGCGGGCGGGGGCGAGGGCAGTCGCGCTGGACGAGAGGGCTTCACTGCGCCAGGGCACCCAACACAGTTTCCAGGTGGCGAGGCTGATGACACCCAGCAGGGCCAGGCCACACAGCACAAACACCAGCAGCAAGAGACTGAAAGAGATGTCTAGTGAGGACGATATGGACAGGAATGGAGGTAGGGCAGACACAGGGCAGATGTATGTAACAGGGGATGACACAAAGAGAGAGCACTTAAGAATTAAATCAAATGAAAAAAAAAAAACTTCTGCAGAGTGATATCCCAAATGTGACTGTGGCTACATGACCAGATTTAAAATCTTAAGCAATCAAACATGATACAAACTGATACAATACTGGGTGAATTGACTTATCCATACTCTGTTCACTTATGTGTTCTTTCTTTAGAACTGCTGCAAGATTGGACCCATATTAGGCACAGATCAGACTTTTTACGGCTGATTATGATATCTTTGCAGCCAAATTAACTGATCCTTTTTTAAGATGGAGCTCACACTGTGTGGGCAAAACAAACAATTAAAACACTAGCACATTTCCTGCACTTTCTATTAGCCAGCGTTGCAAAACAAAGAACATTATTTGGTCTTTAATAAGACAAACTAGCATTTTAAATCTGTAGATGAAAATTAACATTAATCAAATATAGTGCTACATCAAAAGTAAAAGGCAACTGGCTGTTTACACAATTGTTTACACACAAAAAAGATATGCTACAACATGTTGGTACAGGTATAGCAGCAGCATTCATTTATCTGGCTTATGTTATGTATGTAATAAAATTGCAATACAGATTTACCAAAACCAAAATAGTAAATTGGCCAATTGCGTTCAGAGTAAAAATCTGCTGATTCCCATCTCTGTTTGCAATATAACGCTGAGTTTCCAGATTAAGATGCTAAACTACCAGGCTGGACTATGTAGAAGCTAATAAAAATTTAGTACATTGAAAGCTATGCTAATGTTAGTTTGATCACATGACAAAAAGTGACACCTAGTCTATCCTAAAAGTGTGATGTTTGACATGGAGACGTTTATATAAAATAAACGTCTCCAAAATGATATATTAAATATTTTGAATTTCTCTCTTAATTTCTTATTAGGTTTTGCCATTGTTCTGTAAAGCCTGTGGAATTTTGCAACAATTGCTATAAAAGAATACATTTGTGGGCAAAGCATGGGTAGGTCAACGGTCAAATTAGAAACACAACACTAATAAAATAAAAATTAAATAAAGAAAAAATCATATACTGATTTAATAATTTGAGTTTATGGCTGTACACATAGAACAGACCTCAAAATATCATAACAAAATTAACAAATATTATAACAGCTTGACAAAATCATTTCTTTCTGGTAAAGCAAAAGCTGTACAGTATAAAAAAGACAGGGAAATAAAAACAAAACATCATTATAGAAAGAATAACAAAAAATGCTGAGCATCTAAAGGAGAGGATTTAGGGCGAAATGATGTACCTTTCTGAGCATCATTCCCAAAACTGATATGGTAATAATGTGTATGACAAAAGCTACCATAAAACAAAAAAAAAGCATCTAGAGATGTAAGTATTAATAGAATAGATAGACAATGGGTTATAATTAATCGAATAGATAATGAGAGAGATATCAGTATTAATAGGTATTGATCCGGCTGATATCAGCAGAAAATGCTGGATTGGATATAAAAGGATGAATGTGATCCAATCCTGTAACAAATCTAGCCTAAAAAAAACATCAACTTGCATTGTTTAATGTCATGTTGTTAGCTGTGTATTTTTTGCTTGTGTGGTAGCACTAATTGATTTACACCTGATTGTTTTAGGTAACTTCTGTCTGGATTGTAATCTGACAAGAATTTTACCACATGCCTTTACACTTGGTACTCAAATGTATTTCTGGTTAATCAGATTGAAATCTGATTGCTATGTGGTACATAATATGCAAATCAGCTCATATACAACAACTAATCACCAGTGCTGTTCTTTGTTTTTCCTGTTCCTGTTTCCTGTTCAGAAAAATGGTTGCCGCCTCAAAAATGACAATTTTTCATGTCGTTATTAGTTTCCTTACACCATAAGCCAATTAAAACATAATGTACTATAGCAAGACAGTGAATAATGATAAGGCAAAGTAAAGATTAACCAAACTACCACTTAATTTTAACTACCTTGCACTGCTGAAGGCTGTGAATTAATCTCTGAGGAGAATCCCACATCAGGAGATGAACTAAAGAAGCAGCGATGCCTCTGTTTAGTGGAGGAAGTACAGTGGGCTTTTTTCCCCATAAGCAGAACAGCAGGGGGAGGCACAGCCACAGCACTGGGAGGGGTTTTGGTTGTTGAATATGGCTTGGGTTTAAGGCTGGATTTAGTCTTCAACCAAGAGCCTTCTTGCTCTGGGCCACTAAAAGTGTCCAGGCCAAGCTTGTCGACTCGTATTGTAACGGGGAAAAAGTAAACAAAAGTAAAACATATGACCTGTGTGTTGATGTACTATTTACGGGGAAAAAGTTAAATCGGATCTCATCTAGTCAAACTCTTCACACATTTTAGTGAAAAGTGCAAACGGAATCCAGCCAAAGTATATCCAGATAAGATTTAGATCATGCTTATGCAAGGTGTAACCAGGCTCTTGGATGCTAATCTTAGTGTGTGATCATAGGGCTTCAATTAAAAATAGCTCGTTTGACAATGTAGTCATCTTTAATTAAAAAATATTTTATCTGTATCAGTATTAGTTTCAATATTGGTATTGGAAAAGAAAAAGTGGTATCGTGCCATCCCGAATATCTAGTCTTCAATCCAGAAGGCCTACTTTAAAGGCCTTGCTTTGCCTCAAGCTTCTCTGCCTCTGGCTGACCTGCAGTGAATTTAGCTCATCAATACGACTGCTCTAATAATGTAGCCTACTCTTTGTATTCCTTATGTCTGAGGAAATGATTTTCAAGAAAAAAATACAAATTTTCATGTCGACAATAATGACAAAAACACACTTATAGAAAATGAAGACTAAGTATCGCATGCCGTTTGAAGCTGGCACTTGCTGCATTCTCAGGAGTGAGAATGGTTATTACTCAAAACGAGCCATGTAAAACCCATTGCAGTGGTGAGAATCAACAACTAATAACTAAGCCTTCAATCAGGCCCAACTTCCAAGAATCATCATCACACAGCCAACATTAGCACTGGAGAGTGCAGATCTTACTGAAATTGCAAAAGCGCTAAAATGTAATTACAGACTTCTCAGTGATAAAAGAAAAAGAAACAAACAAAAAAAAAAGGCCATTTTCTGCAGGAGCAGTTCAAACCACAATGCAGTCTATGGTCTTTAGCTTAGATGATTATACGTATGAATGGATGAGAAAGTGCTGGTCTATGCATTTTTTCATGATCATTACAAATGTGTTGTCGTGGGATCCCCTTGAGGATGGAACATTTGGACACTGTCCAAGGAAACAAACGGGGAGCGCATCAATATGAATTGAAATTTCACTGGCGCTCGCAGCATTATCAGTTTCTCCCACTGGGGCCATTCTAGAAGTTTTACAAACAAACAATTTACACTGTACACAGTAATTAACACTGTTTTAAATGCAGGACTATGTCTACTGGGGAACTAGCCTGAAGTTGCTAGACATTTATAATCACACCTCAATATATTCTCAACCAATGGAAGACAATCAATCAAAAAGTTTTATTTGCTGCTCTTGTCCTCTATTCTTTTTCATCTTGACTGTAGTGCTTGGTAATATACAATCAATACAAGTATGCCATGATATTGATTTCTAGGTGTACTAGTATTGATAGATAAAAATGTTGGTAGTGTATGTCATGGGTGCTCCAGATTGTGCTGAAACCCATAAATATAAATAAATAAATAGTATGATTCCTCTCTGGAAATCTAATATCTGCCTGGTTAATGTTTAAAATACTGTAAATGTACATCAAGTTCCCTTTGGTCTAAATTTAAGTGAGGCAGAAAAACAAATCAGTCCAAACAAAACATGATATTAGGTTTATACAGCAGCATTTACATTACTGTGAATTTTTTTTTTTGTGGAAAGGGCTTTGTACAGGTCCAAGTGACCTATCAGACACTCAAGCATCTGAAGCACCGTGTGGTCCCTGTATGTCAATGTAAATCTGAAATTACATTGCATTTTCCTTCCATGTCGAGATGTATTTCAAAGTGAAACACTGTATTAGGGAAGGTCTCTGAGCTAGCTAAGAATTTCCCTCAATGAAAGGTGGGAGAATGGGAGAGGTGACATTGATTGATATTATTTTTCCACTTGTTTGTGCATGATATATTCTAAATGTTTTAGAGGCAGACCAAAGTCACTACAGCAAAACAAGAACTTTGTATTGCAAATGTTTAATAAGCCCAGAGATATGAACTAAGATAAAAAACAGTCCCATTTGATTATAGGTTGACTTAAACTGATTAGTGAATAATTCAAGAAAGCCTGAAGTACAGCGTTAGCAATTCTAGGCTATATTATCGTTCCCGTCTTATTGATAACAACACACTTTAACGCATTATTTAATCCATTTTTTTCTTTCGACTGTGCTGAAGGTGTGGCTGTTACGCAACTGGCTGTCTTGCTCTGGACTGTAATTGCAAATTGTTACATTTGAAAAGGTCAACCACAAATATGCTGTGTCTTGAATGGATGATCATCGTATGATCAGACATTAATGCCAAGTATAACCAAGGCCCTTTTTTCTGTGACAATGTGAGCACTGCTTAAAATGGAATTATACTGATTTTTCAAAATGTCTGAAGAACTAAACAGATAAAAAGTGAACAAAGTCAT
The DNA here is from genome assembly GCA_023558415.1 of Piaractus mesopotamicus. Classification (NCBI taxonomy): domain Eukaryota; kingdom Metazoa; phylum Chordata; class Actinopteri; order Characiformes; family Serrasalmidae; genus Piaractus; species Piaractus mesopotamicus. The sequence goes on from JAILXH010042166.1 coordinate 22,113, forward strand.
TCCAAGTGGTTTAATTAAAAAAAATGCTCCATTCTAGAGAATGTTACCGAGTCATAGTTGTTCACAGTGGTGGTGATAGAAAGTAGACATCTACCTCTAAAAACTCCCTCACAGAAAGTTATTGCATGAAATGGTTATTAATTCACTGCTTGATGTCAGAGGTATTGTTTTATAATACTTTTCCTATGACTTTTCTAAAATGTTTTTTTCCATTAATGGCAGAGGTACAGGGCATTGTGAGACAAAACAGTTTCAGATTTCCCACTATTTTACCATCATGAACATTACATATAAAGGCACATGGAGCTACTCTAGTGGTTTTGGATAGTAAATAAAATGTCTACATTTGTGCTGTAGACATCATGACCCCTGGTTCCTATTACCACCACTGCAAAGAAATGTTAGATGTTACGTTTCTCTACAATGCACCATTTCACATCAAACCACTCTGAGTGACTTTGTTTACATCTCAACCAATGAATTATTGAGAAAATTTGAAAAATCGTTGGAATTCCCTTTAACACATCCCTATAGCAGTATTCAGGAGTTCATTAACTGTATTAATGCCTATCTGATACTGTGATATATTTGGAAAATATCGTGAATTTTGTCAAGAAAATCAGCACTACTTTATGTCACAGAATTATTAGGATCAAGGCAAAGAGTACTAAATCTGACAAAAAAAAGTACAGTTCTGTTTTCCATGTTCTTTTGGCCTCTTTTCTAGCTCTTTGATCACTTGCTAAATCACAGAGTCAGCATCACTGAGAAGATCCACAGTAGCTGCAGTATGAGTTAAGTTCAGAATTATGCTCTTTCTCATAAGAACTTTCTCTTTATCTTTTGCTTCTTTATTTTCCTCAGGTATTTTAACAAATTGTTTTCATTTTAGTGTTGTCTTCTCATGGTTCAGCACATCTATCTAGCTGCTCTGTAGATTCCAGTGCTCCAGGAGAGATGTGGGTAGCTGATATGTCAATTCACATTTCTTCTAGCTCTTATCTCTGTCTCTGTGCAGTGCTACAACAAATGCAGCAGAGACACTGTTAGTCTAGGAAAATTTTTGTGTTATTGCTTGCTGTTGCTCTGATCGGTTTTCCAGTTGTATTCTGGTCAGTATGTAGGTAAGAAGAAGTGTGCTTTCTGTAATGTAGGTCTTCCAGTGCAACTTTTAATCAGCATCGTTTATCAAAGAAGACAGGGCTTAACTTAGTGTATCATCAGACCTTAATTTGAGCAACACCTTTTATAATTCATGACTATAGTAAGCAAATCTCTTATAGTGAAAAATGAGGATGGAGCCCGCAATCTCTCCAAATGAAGCACTACTCCATAACTGGAGTCCTGAAAAATCTACCGGAGAGGCAATTCCTGGTCATGGTCTTAATAAAAAAGCCTAATCACTCTGCTAGTGTTGAGTGGATTTTACAAATCACTTTGCAAAAAATAATTAGTACATTCAGGATCACAAATTATAACAAAGTCATTACTTTTATGTTGCCTCCAGTTTCAGTGGCCGGGTTTGTAATTAGGAGGCTTTCCTGCAAGCAGTGTACCAACATGGCATACTTTGTATGCACATTAATAGCACTAAACAATTTTAAAAACTAAAAAAATCTATATCGGACTATCATACTCATTAGTATAATAAAGAATAAGTGATGTCACTTGATAAAAGGCAATAGACATCAGTTTAATGTATATTTCCTAAATCAGATCTAAAAGGGCTAGCATGATACCTGAATTAAGGTATGGACTTCTTTCCCGAAGCATCTGATCAGTCCAAAAACATGAACATATGCAATCTGATTGTCCAACTATGTGTGAGGTCTTTTAGCACTATCAAGAACCATTTGTTCATTTTGTATAGTCCAAGACCTCCGTGCAGAGATCCTCGTTGTGAATATTTAATGTTAGATCCACTTAGGCCTCAATGACTGAAAAGAAATAAAATTTGATACAAAACTATAAGAGAACATGCAAACATACAACGCACATATGGAAACTAATCTGTAAAACCATTTTGAATTCATAGTTTTTGTGATATTCAAATCAGCACATTTAGGTCTGCCTACTCAGCTCTGTATTATGCCTCATTCACAAAAGGCTGAGCAGATTAGAACGCCCATTTTTTCTAAATGAGGCCTAAAACAGGGCAGCATAAGAATAGAGATCATTTACATATACAGTATATGACAATACACTGTTCAGTATCACCAAAAATGTCAAATGACTACAAATAGTATTTTATATTTAGATTTTTTATGACTATATACCTTTTTTATTTGGAAAACAGGATACCTGCTGTTATGTTTAGATACATCCCCAAATCAGAAAAAGATGTTATGGAAAATGCAAATAAAAAAAGAAATCAGTGATTTCAAAAATGTATATTGACTTGTCACAAGATATTTTATGTCTGAATACAAGATATTTCATGTTTTGTCTGGTTCATTTCATTTGTTAACATACATCCATTCTTGCCATTCAGGCCTGCAACACATTCCAAAAAACAGATGTGATGTCAACAGGTGACTCTAATCATGATTTGGTACAAAAGCAGGATCCAGGAAAGGCTTCTTTAGCAGTAAAAATGAGCTGAGGATCACCAGTTTGCCAGCAAATGCGTGAGAAAATTATTGAAATGTTTAAAAACAATGTTTCTCAAAGGAAGATAGGCAATTATTTGGATATTAAAAGAGTCAAGAAATCTGAAGGAATATCAGTGCATGAAGTGGAGCTCATGTCTCTAGACTAACCTCTGTGTCCGCCCTCAACTCCGTCAGCCAATGGATTCTCTTTTCTACGCTCCACATCCCCTGAGTTCTAACGTCTCATGTTTTTCATTACATGTAATCACTTAAGTAGTATATAAGCCTTCTTTGTATTGCTGATTACCCATGTATGGCATGTTTTTGCCTTTTCCTGACCTGTCTTTTGCTGTTGCCCTTTTGCTTGTCTGTTGTTGTTTTGCATTTCCGTGTTTGACCCAACTGTGATTTTGGACTACTCTTCATGATTCTCCTGTTCTGGATATCCTGCTTTCTGATTTTGACCATGGACTGTTTTAACCACATTGTTCTGTGAATCTCTTAGCCTCTAAAGCTCTACCTTGGGCAGAACAGAACATGCACAACAAGTGTTTATTTTGAAAAAACAATAATATTTATGGGGTAAAACATCAAATAATGTGCTAATAATTGTATTGTTTTCCATGTAAAATAATTTACAAATTACCGTCATTTTCAGTTTTAATTATAATTTAACATAACATCCCAACTTCTTCTGATTTAGTCTTCAGAATAGTCAGGTTAGACAGAGAGTAGGATACTAAAGACAGTAAAACTTCACAAAGATGGAAAAAGGAAAAAAAAAAAATTGGTGAAGTAACCAAAGACGCAGTGGCCATCCTAGAAAGTTCACGGTCCACAGCCCAGCCACTTCCCGCTGGTAGAAGATTTAGGGCCATTAAAGCCAGCACAACCAGACATGCTAACAGCTTTTTCCCCAAAGCTGTCATACTCTGTTTATATTGGCTGTTTTCATTATTGTTTACTCTAGTATGTTATTTATTGTATTTAGTTTTACCCTTAGTTAAGTACTTGTTAACAGTCTGTGTGCTGTCTGGTCTGTTTAGTATGTTACATGGAATATATGTGTGCAATCACCAAGACAAATTCCTTGTATGTCTAACATACTTGGCAAAATAAAGTGATTCTGATTCTGATTCCAATGTTTACACACTGAAAAACATCCTGTACTGAAAAACAGCTTGGCCAGTGCTTCCTGTTTAGCACAAGATTTTTTCAGAAATCAGCCTCTCAATAACGAGTGACCACATTTTGCTGGACATTACATAAAGTCAACCTCTGTGAACAGCCTTCAAGAAAATAACCATTACTAACAAACTGCCACAAAACTGCAAGACTAAGGTTTTCAAAAGAACATGAAAAAAAGCCTTATCAACATTGGCAGCACATTCTGTGGTCAGATGAAACTAAGATTAACTTGTTTGGATCAGATGGGGTTCAGCATGTTTGGCATGGACCAGGCCAAGACTATCATGTGACTGCATACAGTCAATTGTAAATCACGTGGGAGGTAGCATGCTAAAGCAACATTATGTAAAAACTGTACCTTAAAATAACAGCTTTAAAATCATTTTAATGGTACACTGACAATAGGGAGAATGCATATTTGTCATTGCCACTCCAGGCCAGAACGCCTGCTATAGCGCTACGTAACTTTTGTAGAGCAGGCATGGCACCACATCACACGCCAGCAGCTATTCATCTTTAACTAGCTATAAGATGAAGTTAGCTTAGTATCCCCGGTATGGATATCATGGCAGAGGCTGCAAAGGGACTAAAGAAAATGTTGTCAAAGGAAGCAAGGAAGAGATGGTGACTGAGCAAGAGACCGGACAAGAGTAAATCTCAAACTGGCTTTTACTCATTGGCAAGAGCTAAAAGAAATAAAAGGATGCAAGACAGTCTCATGGCTAACAAGAAAACAGCGAAAAACCGACAGCAGTGTCCATCCCTGCTAATGTTATTTAGGAAAGACTGCGGCCTTGTCTCTGTAAGCTTATCTGTGTCAGCCCTGTCTCACTGAGTTTTGTAGTTTTCCTGAATGCTGAAGGTCATCTAACCACAGTCCTGTTTCAGGCTAGCAAGCAAAGAAATAAACTCAGTCTTTGTCAATCTCATGCCAAATAAACCTCAAAAGTTTGCAACCTCCTCCTATAATAAAATTTTGTTATATTACACTACCTTGTAAAACAGCATGGTTGTTTCTATTCTGGTGTTGTCTTTTCACAAAAAAATACAAGAAAAATGGAAGATATAAGCCCTTTAATACGTTAATATATGCACATTCAAATCATCTTCATTAATATGAATGGCTAATCACAGTATGTCAATTATATATTATATTACTTTCATTATATTGCTTTCATTTTGCAATATATCTATGCTATTCTGACCATAATATCATTCCACATTCTACAACAGGTGTATGAATCTCCTGTTTCAGCTGAAAAAAAAAAAACTTCTCAGTGTTATATTTTGCTCTGAATGCATTAACAGGAGTTTCAGATTTAGAGGTGGGATGATTTCAAAGCTCGAAAGATCAGTGAGAGATGCATCAGATTCTCAGACAGCCAGACTCTCTCTTCTGTCTCAAATGAATATTGTGTGATGCAAGGTTATACAATCATTACAGAGTTTATGCTTTCGACCGACTCACGACTAGCAACAAGGTCGCATCGATGTCTGTGATATCTGGCTGCAGACAAAACACAGTAAGAAAAAAAAAAACTTGGAACTTCCTGGCACTACAATCTGAAATACTAACAGTATTAAAAGATCCATATTATGGAAAAACTATTTTTTCTAAGTTTTGTGTAAAAAAACAAAAAAAGAGTTTGATGCAGCATGTAAACATTGCTAAAATGTGTACGAAATGGCTCCTTTAATGGGTGAGTATGTGCACATTCAAACCATATTCATTAATTTGAATGATTTCTTAAAAATAGGAGAAGGGATCTGAAACAAAATGCAATCCTTAGAAAAATAGCCATAATCAAACTTGGTCATAATTACATCATAAGTAGACATCATAAGCAGACGTCAGGGAAAAAAAACAAGAAAAATGCAAGACATGAGCCTGTTAAACAAACATATTAAAGAAGACTTTTAAATAGAGAGATAGACAGACAGAGAAAAAGAGAGAGAGAGCTGAATGATGTATTTCCTGCACTCCTAGCCGAGAACCCAGGACTTGTGTAGCATTTCCTGGGACCAATAAATCTAATTAAGGCTTGTTTGGTATCAAAGGCAGAGAGCAACCAATGCCCCAGGGTTTCTCTCCTCTTCAAGTGCCTTCAAATCTAACCTGGTCTCCATAGAAACGTGTCCATTAGTAATTTCCCAAACCCCACATTAACTTGCCTACTTTGGAAAAAAAAAACGATTCAGCACAAAATCTTGTTAGCGCTGCTGATAGCGATAGTTGCAGTAATAGCTGTTAAAGTGTGGGTTATACTCATTGAATATGGTTAGCGTCAGATGCTATGTTCAGCAGCCCTTCTGCCCTGTGCCTCATCATACAGACAGTGCTGACCATAAACTTTCAATTATTTTAAGTAACAGTGGCTTAGCGGGAGGAAGCAACTAAGTTGGCATTGCTGCTGTTCGCATCCATTCTTTTGCATTATGACTGATCGTGGATGCAGAATTCTTTCAAAGAAAATTACGGCTGTATCAAAATGACTTAAATCTGAAATGGTGGACAATTTTTTGTTATTTTGGCTGCAAAAAAAAAAAAGTAATAATCTGTCTCATGTTTTAAAGATAAACCTCTCCTAGTACTTTGATATAACATGGCTTGCTAAATCACAAAAGTCAGCATCAGTGAGAAGATCTGGCAATTCCAGTGGCCTAAAACTGTCTCCCATCTCATAGGACTGTGAGCACATCCAATACAAGTCTCTTTCACACTGCTGCACATTCAAAAAGACATGAAATCCACTGAAGAGTGCTCCTGACATTAGCTCGCAGCCATTCAGACAGCTTCCTTGTACACCCTTGTGACAACTGTGGTCCCCTACATGCTGGGCAGTTTACAGTGTAATACTGAACATGCTCTAATGCAGCCATACAATAAGGCAATCTTGTGCTTGCACAAAAACATCATCAAAAACTTTAACATCACCTTATGAAAGCATGTGATTTACAGACAAAATTCACAAAATTACTGTGATGACTTGAGGCTGGACCATGATAACCTCACGTTCAGGTAAGCCTGGTGTAATGTCTGTCCCCTGAGCACAGAATCTCATTTCCACACCATAATGGTCGCTCTCATCACTCCATTCGATAATGCTTCTAAGGCTGGAAAAAGACCACTTATTTGAACTAATACACAACTTTAAATTTGTTTTATCAATGAGCAAAATATACACAAGTTGAAAATGTTTTTCCTAACATGATGAAGTGTGTGAATCTAGTATATTTTGATACTTATTACATAGCTGCAAATGCACTTATTAGAAGAAATGTTCTCATTTTGTAATTTTTCATTAGCATCCAGACACACCCTGGCTCTAAGCTGTTTTGTGAACAGGAAAAATGAATGGTGCTTTTTTTCCCCTGAATATCAATGTCATTTGAATACCAAGGACAAAGAATATGCTACATGCACACTAACTGCACACTAACACTTCTGCACACTGAACTGACATAATAAGATTTGCAACCTCACCAAAATACCCCACGCAAATCAGCAAGCTTTGTCTAGCTTTGTAGTTAATTGGCTTTGGCTGTAATAAGTTACCTGAGTAGCTCGTGTTATATAACAGAACAGCTTTACTTTCATAATATTTAGTGATATGATTTGAATGTGATATGAATGTCTTCCAAAGAGAAAACCAGCTTATACCGCTTATACATGGAGATTCTTATTTGGGCATGTGGCTGATCATAAAATGAAACTCGACCTCTGTGGTCATTGGCGCATTAGCATTGGTGTTTGTTTTATGGATGTGTGGAACTGGATGTGTCAGTGTCCGTCTTATCTAGGCCACTCATTCATGAACATTTCATCTAATTACTGACCACAATGAACTTAAAATTATATTCAAAGAAATTTCTGAAACATCTTAGTTGAGATAAATCTTTTTTTACAAACAGTATCTGAGTTCTAAAAGATAAAATCAGCTATCTGTTTCTGCAATACTAACATTTCTTTCACTCATTCACTCATTGTGTCGCCGAGTGTATACAGGTCCTTAACATTCTGGTCAAGAAATGGCTCCAAGTGGTAACCTAGTTTTTGAAGAAAAAAGCAATAACAAAAGCTTTCATTTATATATTTCTGTCAGATTTCATGTATATAACTCAGATGTAACTCAAGATGCCATCTGGCATTTTCTGGTTGAGAATTGCTCCACCCCTGTAGTTTATTAATTTCCTTATGTTAGACTTAGGGCTGTCATGATTACTTGCTTAAACTCAATTTTGAAAATTATCAATTAAAAATGTACCTTCTTGATGAGTCATCAATGATTATTTGGCTATCTATATGATGATAAAGCATTCTATTATTGGTCTCTCTTACACTAAGAAACAGAGTCAGAATTTTTGGTACACAGTGCTTTTACAAATGTTTAATAAAGAGTTTTCTAAGGAACTTTTATAGTTTATCTTTTATCTCCAGCAATATATTCTGGAATCTTTGAAAAGATCTGTATGGTTTATTAATGTTCAGTTAAGTCCAGTTTGGCCTTCTTAAAACTCTGATTACTCAATCACTCTCCAGAATAATTAGTAGGTTACTTAATTACTAATCAAGATTGTTATTGTTACTGAATAACATTAGCAAAATAAAAATTAAGGGGCACCTGTTAACTGTAATAAAATTAAAAATATGAAAATGGAATCAAAACTACACTGTTCACTGTAACAAGAACACACCTAAAGAGTGTTATAGAATTTCACTGTATGAAGGATGGTCTACAAGTGGATTTCTTCTATGTCAAATGTTAAATACCCAGGAGATGGCAATGTCATTGTGTAATGTAATTTTGAGCTCAATCTGACCTGCAATTTATGCCCCGGTTTATGACAACATAATCATAGAATATTAAAAAGCAAAACTAACAAAACTAACAAACTGAAACTAAACTGAAATAGAGAACCAAAATAAAAATCTAAATTAAAATAAATACTAATGAAAACTTCAATAATATAGTAACACAGTTACTAAAATAATTGATAATAATTGCCCTAGTTGAGTCTTCTCAACTAGTCTTCACAACACATTAGCAGAAGAATAAATCGAAAAAAAAAATTAAAAATTCATCTCAACTTTTAATAAGACTCTTTAGCCACATCATCAACAGAACAAGATCAAAATTTGATGAAATAATCCTAGTAATTAAACAAGGCAGCAAAATCTGGCTTGCTTGTTAATAAGTTATTAACATGTTCCTCGCCCTCTTAGCATCTTTCAAGCCAGTGTGTGCTCAACAGAAATGAGTAAAGCGGGAAGTGTAAACAGGGACTACTAAGAGAAACATAGCTCATTACACGCAAAAAAAAAACTCAGGTAAGCGCTGTTCTCAACCCTTATGACGACAAGAATAGCCCCAGTAATGAAGGCACACAATGCAGGACAGTGTCCCTCACAGATAAGCTGAGAAAATCATGGCATGAGCCACTCCAAGTGGGCTTTCACCTTCCTTCTCTGGTGAAAGTGGGTTAGATTCGCATTTGTTGTGCTGGCGACTGGGGGAGTGCAAGCCAGAGATAAGCAAGGAAAAGAGCAGGCTCACCCCTTTTGATGGACATGGGCAGTCATTTACAGAAGGAACTGGACTGAGGGGCCAATGGGAGCACTGAGCTGCACAAATATCCCTAAATCTCCCTGTCAACTCATTTTCATCTTAAAAAGCAACAGCAAGGTCCCCATGCGAGTGAATACTGAGCTATTTAAATGCAGGCCTTTGAAGATGACAATTGTGACCAGGTATTAGCATCAGAACGTCGACTGTAACCTAGGCTACAATATCAATCTAGAGCCAAAGGGCAAAAGGCCAAATAACATGCCAGGTTTTTCAAAAGGAGATACAACTTTTTTGTGGTACAGAAGATTTGGTTGAAGAAAAAGAAAGGCCTTTATAAAGCCTTTTTGTCCCTGTTCCAGAACCTTTTTAAAATGTACTTTAGATAACCAATTGCTGTTTAAAATACAGAGAGAAAATAGTTCCTCAAAGAACTCACTCTTTTAAACGGACATTTTTTTTTTATCCTTCTTACCAAGACCTAATTCAAAGACTGCAAAATTTAAAAATTTCTAATTTTCAGATGAGAGAAACCTGAATGGTTCTTACTCAATAAAGACAGAGCTGATGCCATAGTGGTGATACACGTCAGATCCTGTTGATACTATAAGCTGGAAATTAAAGTTAAGTATCAAATGTACACAGTAAAAAATGGTTTGTCAGTTCAACAAAAAAAAACAAACTTAAATGTGTAACAACCAATTCACCTAGTTTTGTTCAACCCAAATAAATCCTTTGAATACTTACAACAATGCAAAGCAAAGCAATTGTTTAGATGAACAAAACCAATGTTTTAAATCAATTCAAACTTCAAAAGCACTCCAATAGGCTTCTGCCCTGCTCCACTTTTTACAGTGCAGAGCTGTCAAGATTCATTTGTTCATTGGTTTTTGAAAACTTTTATTAAAATGTAACTTCTCAGTGAATCAGCAGTGAGAGTCTGCATGTTTTAATGCATACTTGTAATTTTCCTATCATTCTCTCTTACAGAAACAAATAGTAGTACAGAAAGAATATGACCCATTTATATGCATTTTTTGCCACATGTTTTGATATTTTCTTCTTTCCATTTTAGAATATTTGAAAAGGTCTGCATGCAGTGAAAAAACTCTGTCACTCGATTACTCGTCAATAAAATTGGTAGATTACATGTTTTTGAATATAATAGACAGTGACCACTCTAATGGCTTGGCTGAGTAGAGTTTTTTTTGTACCACCAATCTATGCATAATAGAATCCATACTCTGAAAAACAACATAACACACACTCTTAACATGCAAATTATTTTTTGATGGTTTAAAGAACCTCTTCATGGTGTAAAGGTCCTATACCATATAAAGGGTCTTCTGCAAATATATCCAAATCACTCTGTCAATTGATTTTCATTTTGAAAAGCAGCAACAAGGAACCCACAGGAGAGAACATTCGGCTACTTAAAGGTAGGCCTTTGAAGATGACAATTGCAACCAAATATTAGCATCAAAGTATTACCTGTAGCCTTGGCTATAATATCCATCTAGGGTCAAAGGGCCATTATTTGAACCTTAAGAAGATTCTTCACACTTGCATATCTTAAATACTAATAAATGGCGCTTTTAAGAACCATCCACTGAAAGGCCATTTTTGCCATATCCCAACTCATAGGTCTCCTGAGCCAAACCATTACAAACATTTTACACCTGATACAGGTATGTTGGGAGTTGGATTAGAGCAAAAATGTGAATCATCTGGGGGGCACTGAGGACTGATTTCAGAACTACTGTTTCAGAGAACCAAAAACGTTTCTTCTGTGGCATCGCTCCAAAGAATCCTTTTGGCACCTTTATTTTTAAGAGTGCAGGTGACTAAAAAAGTGAACTGAAGTATTTGCGCTTTATTTCGCAACTTGCCACATGCTGCAGCCTGAGGTACTGTTACGCTGACTGTAGATCTCAACAAAAAAGGAAATGCCAATCCACAACTTCCACTGAAACCCCTTGAGAAAAGATTTTAATAAAACACCACAGCCTTGCTGCACACAGCTTTCTAATTAACAGCACAGACCTGTGAGGGTGATGGTGCAGGGTAATAACAAAGCATCATTTTACATGCATGCATTATGATGCTTGTTAAATGCACTTCCACAATTTAAGGTCTAGCAACAATATCTTGTAGAACATTTATGTTTAACAAAATAGATAACTGTGCTATTAACTGTGATATTAAGGAAAAAATGGTCTTGCTATATTTTGACAAATCTACTGCCTAATGCACTGCTGTGCTGCAAACTTGGTTACACATCTTCATGGCACACTAGCTCTTTGGGCTGTTACTACTGATCACATTAATATTTGAGTAATCTATCAATTAGTTTGATGATTAAATAGGGCCAAAAATTAAAATGGACTTGACTGAACAATAACAAACCATGCATTTTAAAAATTTTAAAAATGGTAGTTTAATTTCTACAGCACCTTTCACATATCGAAACCTGCTTTATAATAAGCACTTTACATAATCACAGAATACCAAAAAAAAAAAAAAAAAATTTAATTAAAAATATATATATAAGGGGGAGAGAAAGAAGAATGAAAGTATCAAGAAAACAGGAAGGTTGTGAGGTCCACAAAAATCTCAACCTGCTCAAACCACATTCAGGTCTATTAGGGTCACACAGACACATCAATGTGGTTTAGCATGCAGTATGACTTATTGTAAGTTGAACAAAACTTCACCATGTAGCTGAACGCCAGGGGCAACGATTTTAGACAATAGGTGTAGTGCCAAATTCCGACTGCCCTTCGCACGTGCGCACATCATGCAGGATTACGGTCACAATTTCTTTTCTATTTATAAATAATCTTGAATTTTCAAACTGAAAATATATATCACAGAAATCACAAATGTAATCTAGTGTCTACAGGCCTGCGTTATGTGTGTGCATATAGAGAGGATTCGAATCCTGTAGGAGCACCAGGCTTCGGCATAAAGTGGCTGCCCACTGAGTAGGGCTGGGCGATAAAACGATAACGATAATTATCGCGATATAACTTTTCCTCGATAGAGCGATACGACATGTTCGATAAATGTTCGATATAATACACCATTCTCACACTTCCACGTTCAGCGACTGCCCTGGTGGCGTTTTCTACTGCAAGGAAAGCGACACTACGCTGCTGTCGCCAGGAGAGGGCGCACTTCCGAGTTTTTCGACACGGTTAGAGAGGGAGGAGTAAGATGAGTCTTTAGCAACGTCTGAAACGTGGAGTTATATATTCTCTGTTTGAGCGGAGCGACCGGCGACGGAGATCAGTGGTGTAACTGTAACGTTACTGTCCTACAGTGAACTCGCCTCTATCCTTACATCCTAACAAGCTTAAGCAGCATTAAATCACGTCTGCTCCTCACAACGAAAGCGCTGTTACAGCGCTCAGTCATATTTTAGTATTAGTGCATTCCCAAGCAACGAAAGTGAAACTAAGAAGTGAGTTCATGCAGTTACAGCCCTGATTTAAACGAAGTAAACTGAGGAAGCTGTGAGGCATTGGAGAGCGGGAGGGCGCTATTTTTCCAGGCTAGCTGTTTTTAGCAGCTGGCTAACTTGAAGCAGCGCTCTATCACTCGCACAGCGTGGAGAATTGATGATACTGTAGATCAAACAAGTCACAAAAGCACCGCTTTCAGTTTAAACAT
>JAILXH010042193.1:7803-24831 GCA_023558415.1 Piaractus mesopotamicus
GTGACATATCACAACATCATAGACTTATCAGCTTTAGAGTGTTCATTTAGTACAATATAAGAACATTAATAGTATATTTTATAGTATATGTCATCAGACCTGCATATACATAATGGAAAAAAATTGATTTTTTGTTCTGAAATCTTTTTGAACTCATGGTGTAGCTTCAAATACTGGTTTAATAAACATGCAGCAATACTACTGGGAAAACTGACTGAAACATGAAACATCAAAGAGGTCATATTTCATACACTGACATAAAAAGTACGCCCTTCAATAAATTAACCTGTTGTTAACTTAAAACTATTTGGAGCACAGTTTTGACATTTTGACTGGTTGTCTGAATTGAACAGAAATTTTTACTTGACTTTGTCATGGGAACCCAGGAAGTGACCAACTAGGGATTATGTGAGTTGGCATGAAATTACTCAATTGCAAATTCATAAAAACATTTCAAGGCACTTGAGGTCCAATTTATGGCTTTCAAAAACGTACTCTATAAATATATATATACCTCGACTCATCTCCCTGCATTTGCATAGCCAAGGCAGTGGGCTGTGACATCTCAGTGACGTCCGAGATTATTGGTCCACCTGTCATTGTGCTGCTAGTGGAACAAGAGGCAGCCTCTGTGGATGGCTGAAAGTGAAAAAGAAAGAAAGAAAAAAAGAAAGAAAGAAAGTGTCAGGGCCTTGAAGTAAAAATCTTCAGAGCATGCTTATTTTTCCAAAACAAAACTCTTTTTTTCCTCTAACATCAAAGATACCTGGACAGCTTTGCTTTTAATTTTAGAATTATCAGTACATCTAAATGATATTTGAAGAGATTATGTCAATTAAGATACAGAGATTCAAAGAGTACTGTAAGTGTCTTTTGAACAATACATGGTCAATTTCAGCTTTTCTGGATCAATAGCACACAGTTGCCAGAGCTTGGATGTAACAAAATACAAGTAGTGGGAATATGTATTCAGAATACGGAAATTAAGTATGTGTATTCAGTTCAAGTTACATTTAGTAAAGGTAGTATTCAGAATACAGTTACCTTTTATGTATTTTTTTTTTTTTACATTTAGAATACTTACCCACTAAAAGCAAAAAATATATACCATCTTTAAAAAACACCATCAATGCTTGTTAATTAACTATTTGAAAATCTACACTTTGTATAAAAATGGCCATCACTGACATCCCTGCTAATGCCTGAGTAGACTGACAGATCAACATGATAAGCCAGTTACTAATCTCAGTATTACTAAACTCTCCTGATGGACAATGGAATTTAACAGTTTTTTTAACAGTTGTGGTCATCAGAAGTTGTACTGGACACATGCATAAGTTTTGTGGCAAGTTACATACATGTCATTAACTGAAAATCACAGATAATCACTTTATAAATAAAAAAATGGTTTTATTTATTTATTTTTGTAATTGGTATATGTGGTATATGTATAAAACAAATTGTTCGCTTAGTTCATCAGTGGGGTTATGGAAGCAGCAGTGAACTGAAGCAGGCAATAAGCGCAAATTAATGTTAATAATGTTGATACATTTTGTAACTTAAGTGAAATTTTGATTAAAAATATTAACAGAAGAATTATGTGAAGTAAACAGCCTCCAGTAACAGCAAGGCACAATGTGAATTAAATAAAAAACTAAAACAGCAGAGTTTTTTCTATGTACCACATTAATATAAATTCTAAATGTATTCTGAATGTTACCTTTTTATATATTCTAATCAAATATATTACTAAATACATTGAGGACAGTGTGTTCAGTATTCAGCCATCACTATTTTTTCAAAGAAATCTGACCAGCTCTGCAGTTTGCTGACTGACATTAACTTACAACTTGTAACTTCATTCAAATAATAATTTCTAAATGATGATTCTGAACCAAATCATTGAGATATTCTCTATTGTATGTTACCAGCTTACCGACTGGATATAGAAGGGCTCCTGCATTGGTTCCATGGAGTGACTGTGACTGAATTTGGAAGCAGGAGGAGTGGTGGAGCCATCATCCAACATAAGAGGCCTAAGCAGAATTAGTAGAATTAATACAATTTATGTAAAGCTAGACATAAAATTAGGCTTTATAAGTATGTATGACAGACTGGACCTATGAACCTCACTTTAATTTTACTGGCTTCAATGTTTGAGATTTGGATCAGAGTTAGTGTGGGTTAAAGGTTTTCAAATACAGTATTCCTTTACTCCTATATCACCACCTAGTGGCGTGCTTGTAAAACTGAAGGATGCTACTGATTCATATGCTTAGTGACAAAGCTAACACAACCAGTTGCAGCATTGTGCAGTATGTTACTGGGCCTTGTCCTCCCTCTCACCCGATTTGTTCTCACGGGTCACACTAGCTGACAGTGCACTTCTTCATAGAGGGTAGAGGGTCATGCGCTGCAGTTCAGTGGGGTGGTGTGTGTGCGTGTGTGAGGGCCAGAGCTCAGTAGGTCTGATTCAGCATTCAGCTCCATTCAGGCCAGCTGGGCCAGTGAATTGTGTCAGCTGACCACATCCAGCTGAGTTGGCCGTTCGCACTGCAGTGTTTATTAGGCCCTCGCCATGTTGATTTGCTGTTTTCTGTTCGCCACTTTTTTGTTTGTGTGTGATAATCCAAACAAATACTTTATCTTTGGCTGTACGTGTGTGTGTGTGTATGTTTTAGGCGAGGACGTGTACTCACAGTTTTCTCTTCATTCCAACAGTGCTGGGGGTGCTGGGCTGCATCTGGCTGAACAGGAACTGAATCAGCTAATAATAGAGCCGAGAGCCAGAGAGTGATTCAGCATTACTGAACTGCATCAAACACACACGCCCTCTTCCCTGCCCTCTCATGACAAAAAACATATGTGCTGTACGTTCTTACCTTGTTCATCACTTTCTGCTGCTGCGTGTGGTTCTGTCTCAGTGATACCACCTCCCTCCACAGCACCTCATTCTGCCTAGAGAGAGAGTGAGAGAGAGGTAAAAAAATTACTGAGAGATGGTCACAGAGAGAACAATGAGATCAGATGTAAAGACAAAGGACACTTTTGCTTAAGTCTCCTACTGCTTAGATGTTTATCCTGAGCAAAAGAGCCCAGTGATCTCACATCTCATCCTGAGTGTTACTAGTGATCTCAACGAAGTTACACATTGTGCTCAGATTTGCCAAGTTATTAACACTCATCTTCTTCAGCAACTAAACTCTCATCTTTTATTTATCCTGTATCTCTTGTCTCTAATGCTGTTTCTTCTAAGTTGCTTTAAGACTGAAGCGCAAAATTCGAGCAATAAAGGTTTTCTCTAAGGCACTCTAAAAAATAAAGATGCCAACAAGGGTTCTTTGGGTGAATGCCAAAAAAGAACTTAACTGTTCCCTAAAGGACCTTTTAAGGGATGGTTCTCTAGAGAACCACTGAATGATATGTCTGAGCATGAAGAACCTTTTTAAAGTTTACAGAACCTTCACTCCACATAATGTAAAAGTTCTGGTAACCCCTAAATCTTTATAAAACATTTATGTCACCTTCTTTATCCATCTTCACACAAACATTTTCCAAACATGGCTTAAGGAACCAAATATGGTTCTTCTATTCTTCTCTGTGACACCCTCTGTGGCAGTTTTTTTTAAGAGTATGTGTATTTATTTGAGATGAAGCTGCTCTTTATATGAGCCTCCTTCTGCCATGACATCTTCTCCGTTCCAGTGGAAAAGACCTATTGGTCTACTTCAATGCCCTGCATCCTCCATCGCCACCCCCCTCCCCCAAAGTCAGGAGAGTTCTATTGAAGCAGCTAGCACAAAGCACAGGTCCAATGAATACAGGCCAGAAGTAAGTGTAGAGTGAAAAGGTGAAAGTAGGTGAAGGGTCATATGGATCTGTGGTCAAAATGCTTGCATTGTTTTTTAAGTTGGGGTCAACACAGCCAGTTCATACTCCATATACACTCATAAAAATATAAGTGCTAAGAAGGGTTCTTTGGAGCGGTGACATTGCAGAAGAACCTTTCAAACATTTTTAATGGAAACTTTGTAAACGAAATCTGAGAGTGTGAAGAGCCTTTTTAAAGTTCAAAGAACCTCCACATATGTGAAGATTTTGTATTAAGTGAAGAGTTTGGTTCAAAATGCATTAAATGCCATTCTGATCTACTTTTCACAATATGGGGGAAATATTTTTTTATGTGTGTGAATTTCTTGTGTTAAATTGTTTTCATGACAATTTATGTGTAACACCAAATGCACCAAGGACTGAAAGTTTTTTCTTAGAACCTTACATCCTACCCAAGAACCATTCAAGAACTTTTACTTTTAAAAATGTAATAGACTTTCAGTTAAATGGGTTACAACAAACTATAGAAGCTGCGTCATCCATTAAGGACGAAGTTTGTTCCCAAGACGTGCCTAAACAAAATAAACTTTTGAACATGCATGTGTGTGTGTTTGGCTCTCACTGTTTCATATCTTGCATCTGGCATTCCATGTTCTCTTGTTGGCTGCGCAGCACCTGCACTTCATACAGAAGTTTACTCAAGTCCTCCTGCCGGACCTTAGTCTCCTCACTTTTCACTATGGACACCTGAGAAGGAATATCATGACATGGGTTCTGTTTTATCTGCATTCAAGATGTCCTGAAGCAGTTTCTTTACGTAACATTAAATGATGTGTTTGTGTGTATAGTTAAGCATCACACCTTGCGTTTAATGTGTTCCAGCAGATGCTCGTGACCTTGGAGGAAGTAGAGGTGCTGGAATTCTGTATCGTCTCTCTCTGGCTTCACTAGCCCGCTCTGCTCAATGTTCACCACCTTCCTGAAGCCATCTGAGACAAGACCGTACACACACACACACACACACACACACAAGCAAAGAGATATTAACTCACAACTATTGCTGCAGAAGCTTCTCAATTCTTCAATTAAGCTAACAGTCACCTCACAAGGAGCTACAAAACTATCAAACACAGCTGGCTAGTTGGGTACTGTAATGCTACATATAAAGTAAGTGACCACTTCATTAAAAATATTAATGATCAGTGATAACACCTAGCGTAACATGAGAGTTGTTGTAGTTTAGTGGCAATCATATCACAAATAATTGTAAATCTGCTACTTCTTTTAAGTAAATAAGGTTTTAGTGTTAACACTAGATGAAATGTAATAAAATGTATTATGGGAAATGTATTAAAATTTTAACTCATAAAACATTAGATTCTGCTTTGCTATTGGCTGGATCTATTAGATGATCAGTACTTCTTCGCTGCCATGTTATGTAAAAATACATACACATGTTCAGTTGGCGTACAAAGCTGGCCATGTTGTTGTGCTTGAAGTATTTGGGCAGAACCTCCTTGGCAAACCTGCCTTGGTCAAACACATGAAAGCTGGTCCCAGTCTAAATGGAAGAAACCAAGAAACAATTACTTATTATTACTTATCAAGTAATTTGTAATGATGTAGAAAGTCATTTATCTGGACAGTAAACATTTATTTGTTCAAAAACTAAGCAACTGTGTTAGCTTGCTCATTCTTCCAGTATTTACAATTACCCTCCAATACCCTCCAATAGTTAAGCAAATCTATCATTCATTAAATTAAAATTCAATGCGGTGCTAGATACGAGATAATATGAGAATGAATACATGCAATAACTAGTATGCATCAAAAAAGAAATACACCAAATGTGTGTTCTTCTAACTATCTTTGAAAAAAGTTAATACGTTGTTTGGAAGAATAAAGGTAAAAGAACACATCAAACGTGTTCTAACTGCATTCTTCCAGACAACATATTAACTTTTCTAAAGACAACAAAAACTTTTACTGTATTTATGTTATTTGTGTATTCTAAATTTACACAGTCACATAATTAGACAAGTATAAAGAGTTTTAAATGATTTTCTCTCATCTGCTAATGCAACACTGGACGACCAGATATATGCCTTTAATATTATATTTATGCATATTAATGTGATATGAAATAGTCTTCCTTAACAGCACTGCTATTTCACCACACTTAAGCATTCACAGATCAAAATGGAAAGAAATAAATTCAAGAATTCTCATATCTTGCTAGCGAGACTATAAACCAAGAAGCAAGTGAATGATTCTGAAAAGAGATGGCACACTAGAAATGTAGATGGGCTTTGCAACAAAAACGCAATTCTCAGAAGTGCTGCTCGGTATTCAACAGGCTAACAGCATGAACGATCAGAAACACTCAATTCAACAACGTGAAATTTCAGACCTGTAAAAAAAGACTCCCGCAGTGAAAATAACAGCTATTGAGCTGAAGGTGATGACAAGCTTTCTTCAATTTACAGGGTTTACCTTGATGACAGCTGCTAAGTAAACTTGAGGTAGTGTTATTTATACTGAAGTGCGTTACGCATAAAGTAAGACAAAAAGGTAAGATAAGCAAAATAGATGCTATTTCTATATGTAAAGAGATATTATGTTTTTAAGAACTACTTTAGATAGAGATATTACTATTTTAAGGCTTTTTTACTTTATACTCTTGAGAGGAATACCACAAGCAGAAACAAATATATGATGAACTTCGTGTTTAGTCACACAGAAACACAAAACTCATAAGTCAATGTGCTACAGAGAGCTTTTGAGGCCTGAACACTGAACCTTGGAGGATGTCTTTATTATTCCAGCACAAAATAAGTCAATATTATTCTTGGAGTTAAAATAACATTCGAAAATTTGGAATCAATATTTAAAACTTCTGAATGAATGCTTTCAATAATATAATTTGTCTTCCTTAATAGGAAGGTATGAATAAATTAGACATGTCCAGAATGACAAATGGAGCTGTAGATAATTCTAAAATGACTGAGAAAGCTGTATCGCATCAAAAAAGATATAGAAATAAATAAATTGAACAACCAGAAAGTCTGGTATTTCAAAAGTGGTGATATTGACAAAATGTTATTGTAAATAGATAATTAGTATATTATTTATAATTTCATTAGTTCTTCTTCCACCCTAAAAATCAAATATTGAATATGTACAATCTGTAAATCTAGACTGTAAAAGTCATTTTTGTACATAAAATGACAATAATTATTCATATGACAACAGATGCTAAACTTAAAAATAGTATGTAAGTCTACCTCACCCCTCAAACTTTTGCATAGTCTTCTCCATGTCTGTTTAGTCAAAATCAGAACTTGCTCTCGCCTATGGACTTTTCTGAATCATCGTATGTAAAAAAAACACCATCTAGAACCATCTAGGCCCATCACAATTGTTTTATGGTCTACATGGTGTTAGATTTAGTTACTAGTTGCTAGCTAATGGGAAGTATCAGGGTTGACTCACGGTGCTCCAGCAGATGAGATGGTTGGTCTCTGGGTCCTCCACCAGGGTCCACAGCTTGGTAAGGAAAGCAGGCACATTGCTGGCATAGCCTCCATCCACACCTATAGATCCTGGAGACTCCTGCATGGCTGTGCTTGGGATTGGGTTTCCGTCGCTGAGCAGTGTGTGGGGTGTGTGTTTGCGTTTGTTCCTCAACTCCTCAATCCATTTCCACTTCCCTGCTCTCTGAGCTCCCGAGCTGCTGATGCTGTCCCTCTCTTTCTCTCTGTATCTCTCACTCTCCCTCTGGCTCAGTCATCTGGCCATATCAGGCCGTGTCACTGCCCCAGGCTGGAGTCAGCATAAAGACCCACAGCATCACTGCTCCTTCAACAAAAGAGGCCGTGCAGGAACAATGTGCCGCCGCACAAAGCCTAGAATAATACCACTCTGTCGTGCCAAATGGCACAATGCTCCAACACAACCTGTGAAGGGTAGTGAGTGAGCTACGCAGCTGTGCGTGGGTGGGTGGGTGGGTGTTTGAACTGTTTTCGAGGCAGTTCAGAAATATGATCACAGGTACTCGTAATATTATCGTATGACGGAATATTAATATATGCAGAAATAACCCCTTGAACCCTAAACTTTCTGTTATTATTAATCTTAAAATATGATAGTAAAGATTAAATATGAAGGTTGGTCTGTGACTTTTGTACGTGACTGTATTTAATACAAATCATACTTACACATATTGTCCAATTATTACTGTTATTTTGAGCTCTGTGCTCTGAAAGGTCAAAGCTCGCAAGAATAAAAAATAAAAAGAACATCTCTAACAAGGATTTAAGTGTCTCCTACCTGAACACGGTTTCTACCTGAGAACTATTAAAGTAGCGCTAGCTGCCTAAAAACCTGTGTTTAATAGTTACTGCTCAGGCTGTGAACCTGAAAGAATGAACATAAAGCATAACATAGGACAGCAAAAGGCAGGATCAATCAGGAAGATGCGCCTAAAACTGGTCTGTAAGCAGACGGACAAGAAAAATCAGCTTGAAGGCAGGACTGATCCACCCGACATGTGAGCTCATGGACGCCTCCGTGTGTTCAAAGGTTGTGTAGATACGGACGGAGTGAAAAACGAAACGTATATATGTTACCTGATGCAATAGCTACCGACCTGAAGATGCCGAGTTTTACTTAAATTTATTTCACAAGCCAACGCTAACTTAAGCGAGCTAACTTAGCAGTTAGGGAGTGAAGAGAGAACGTATCTGGAGAAGATGCGTTAAACACAGCGGATGCAACTTGTTTACTGTGTTTATGTCAATTTATGAGACTTTTGACGACGTATCATCACCAATCTCTTAATAGTATTTCTGAGAATAACATATTAACTGAACTAATGCTAATAATAATTTCTCTCGGCTTCAGCTAGTTCAGCTAACCGTTGGCCGGGGCTCGCGCTGATCCGCTGAATTTTGAATTTAAATCCAAAGCGAGTGCGCGCGCGCGGGCCGCCTGCAGCAGCTGCAGAATATGTCAATGTAATGAAGGCACGGCTGTATTGCTCTCCAGTCAGTACATTAAACGAATATTCTGCATGACACCATGGAAAAAAATGTCATGTGTGCATTACATCTCACCTTTTTCCGCTGTAGTGATCGCTTTTCAATTTGGCACAAATTCTTCTCCATAGCTGGGAGCAAATGACGTAGCCAATGCAACACGGTGAAATGATGTAAGAATCTGACGCTCAGTCATCCCCGATATCAATTGTCATTGGGGTGCTTCATGTTCTTGCTGTAGTGTAAAATTACGACCCGGAAAAATGTCAGCAAATCCTTTAGAGCAGTGTTTTCAAACCCTGGTGCTTAATTTGGCTTTGAAAATGAAGGAATGACAATGTTTACAATAATTGATATGTGGGCTGAATATTTTTTGCAAGTTTATGTATAATATAAGTGGAATTTCTTTGGCAAATTGTTCTGTGGAACAGGGTATTTTAAAACTGTAGCACTGCATGTTATTTTCAACAAAAATTTAACATCCTTTAAATCCTTGTTCACTGTGTGTGACTGAATGGCCACCTTAACCTCTACCCTTACTGAATGCCCACATACACGTTTGCACCAAATTTAGAAGAGCTGGGCTGACACTGCTCTACACAGGTCATAGCAGATAGAGATCAGAATAGCATCACAAATCACAGCCAGCAGAGGGACCTAAACTCAAGCTTGTATGTGTGTATTATTTACTGCACTACCGATTAGAACAGAAATTGCATACTCAGTTGCTTGTTGGTGTACATGTATTAAATCAATATGGACAAGTGCCAGAACAGTGTTGTAGGTATCAGGGATGCTGAAATGATATTATATCAGGGAAATATGGCCTATTACATATCTTTAATCAGTATGAAAATAATAGCGCTTGTAAGAAAATGTCACGCTGTTTCTGATCAGTACATAAATGTGGACTGGGATTTGTATTTTGCCCAGTTAAAAACAGACATGCATAAATGTCTCAGCCACATTAGTTGGCTTAATTGAAACGTTTGATTAAGGGCAACTATTCATCTGCATAGTGAATAAGTGCACAGCCTTCCTTGAGGGTGCAGGGGCCAAGGTCAAATGCAAATGCTAAAATACTTCCTCAGTCCCTCAGGTCAGAAACTGACTCAATTAAGTGTGAATAAACACTGACATTGAATTACACAGAGTTAAAGTCTATAGTCACTGTTTAGTTATGCTAAACATTTGTAAGAATCTCCAAACAGTTTGCTTTCCTGCCCTAAGAGCTACATGTTTCACCCTAACTGGCCTATATTGTGTGGCCTTTAATGGTGTATTCCTTTTGGAACAGGCTTTGTATAGCCGCTGTATAAGATGTACTACAGCAGCCTGAGACCACTCAGGAGCGCGAGTGGCCATTAGGGTTTGATGTTGCTCGTGGGGATTTTTCATGGCCAGATGCCCTGAATTTCCCATGGATAGATGGCAGTGAAGCTCCTGCTTTGGAGAAGGACATAAGAAGGATGAACATGTGTTTATATGTAGAAAGCATAGTAACGGAGCACAAATGCACAAAAACAGGCAGAAAATGTTTTAGTGAACTAGTAAAAACTGGCTGAAAGTGTTTTAGCGAGCTAATGAAAAACAGACTTGTCTTTCAGTCAGCTAATTTAAGGCATGCTAACAGAAGCCCTGAATGTGCTGTGACTGGAAAGCAAGTAATTGCTAGGCATCACTTCCATAAAACATTTAAACGTAATACATTTATATTTGCCTTCAGATGTGATGGACCCCCTTCCATTCTCTCACTCTCTCAATTTGTGTCAAATGGATTCAGGAAGATTGAGAGAGTATTGCATAGAACAGTCTGGTGAAGACAAAGAGGCGTGTGTGTGTGTGTGTATGATTGGGCATATAATAATACTACTAGCACAACTACTAATAATAATATTAGTAGAAAACTGTGGAATACTTTTTTCTGCAATAACATTGATGGACTATATTTCAATGGAAATGTGTACAATTTATGAAGTTGGAAACAAACTGGATTTACAACAGTGTCCTATTTAATTTGTTAACATTCACACACATCTAAATGCCATTTAGCATGTCCCGTTCGCCTGACTGCATGCCCTTGCAGACACAGGAAAAAACATGCAAACTCCACACAGAACAGACCCTGGTTGCCCAGACAAGGGATCGAACCCAGGCCCTTCTTGCTGTATTGGGACACCTACACATTACACCTACAGGAGTTTTTATGACATCCCATTCTAAATCCATAAGCATTAATATGGAGTTGGTCCCCCTTCACAGCTATAACTTTTCAGGGAAGCTTTCTACAAGATTTTGAGTGTGTCTGTGGAATTTTTGCCCATTCATCCAGAGAGCATTTGTGAGGTCAGATTGATGTTGGACGAGAGGGCCTGGCTCACAATCTCCATTCTAGTTCATCCCAAAGGTGTTCAATGGGGTTGAGTATGAAAATAATAGCACTTGTAAGAAAATGTCATGCTGTTTCTGATCAGTACATAAATGTGGACTGGGATTTGTATTTTGCCCAGTTAAAAACAGACATGCATAAATGTCTCAGCCATTAGTTGCCTTAATTAAAACGTTTGGTTAAGGGTAACTATTCATCTGCATAGTGAATAAGCATAAAAATAGCCTTCCTTGAGGGTGCGGGGGCCAAGTGCTAAAAGCTAAAAGTTTCCTCAGTCCTTCAGGTCAGAAACTGACTCAATTAAGTGTGAATAAACACTGACTTTGAATTACGCAGAGTTAAAGTCTATAGTCACTGTTTAGATATGCTAAACATTTGTAAGAATCTCCAAACTTCCCTGCCCCAACCATTCCCTTATGGACCTTGCTTTTTGCACTGGGGCAGTCACGCTAGAACAGAAAAGGTCTTTCCCCAAGCTGTTCCCACAAAGTTGGAAGCATACAATTGTCCAAAATGTCTTGTTATACTGAAGTATTAAGATTTCCCTTCACTGGAACTAAGGGGTCTAGGCCAACCCCTGAAAAACAAATCCCATAGCATTATTCCTCCTCCACCAAGTTGGCACAATGCAATCAGGCAGGCAACGTTCTCTTGGCATTTGCCAAGCCTATTCACCAGACCCAGGATAGAGAAGCGTGATTCGTCAATCCACAGAATGTTTCCACTGCTCCAGAGTCCAGTGGCAAGTCCAGTACTCAACTCCATCCAACGCTTGGTATTGTGCTTGGGGATTTAAGGCATGAATGCAGCTGCTCGGCCATGGAAACCCATGCCATGAAGCTCTCGGTGCACAGTTTTTGTGCTGATGTTAATGACAGAGGAGGTTTGGAACTCTGCAGTTACTGCGCCTCAGCACTCAGCGACCAGCTCTGTCACTTTACGTGGTGTTCGTGCCTATGGTTCCTAAATGCCTTTACCTATCTGGGTGGGAAGGAATTTTGTGAGCTGACTTGTTGCAATGGTGGCATTCTATTACAGTACCAGGCTTAAATTCAGTGAACTCTTTAGAAAGACCCATTCTTTCACAAATGTTTCTAAAGGCAGACTGCATGACTAGGTGGTTTTATACACTGTGTTATTGAGACTGAATGAAACAGCTGAATTCAATGACCAAGATGTGTGTCCCAATATTTTTGTCCATATAGTGTATATATATATATGTTTAAGAGCGAGTGACATATTCTGCAGTCCTGAGCGACTACACGACTACATGTCCCACAATTCATATAGAAAACCCATTTTGCTGAGGACTCTAAAGGCCACTGCAAACCAGCCACGCTACATCCAAAATTTCAAAGTCGTTGTTTATAATGGAGGTGCGCACACTGGCGCACTCACTCCACATGGACACATGGCGGTGTTCTGTTTAGGGATGATTACTACTTCTGCGTGGCGTGAGTTACACAAAACGTCTTCATTTTCAAATTAACGCTCATGTTAATGGGTCAGTGCTTTCACACAGGCAGCGCAAGTGAAGCGGTTGCTCCAGCATGACAACATAAAGCAATGTATCCCATTTGTTTTCAATGGGAAGCGTTGGTTTCATCAGATGTTGCTACATGGTGCATGATGGGTCCGGCCTGTGACATATCCATCTACGTAGTGATACATAATCTGCATATGACAATCCGAAGGGTTTTTATTACTGAAATGTTATAATCATGTGACCATGATGTATCCCCCTGGGTGCTCTGCCTGTTTCACACATGGTCAACACATCATTGTCACATGACTAGAGCTCCATGAAATGAGCAATAGTTGCTGGAAAGTCATTTGATCAAAATAAATAGAATAGTGTCATTGGGCAGGAAACATCCTGGACAGATGGCCAGTCCATCGCAGGGCAGCCATACAGACATGTACATTTACACACAGACTTACATCTAGGGGCAATTTAGCATGTCCAGTTAGCCTGACTACATGTCTTTGGACTGTGGGAGGAATCCGGAGTACCTGGAGGAAACCCATGCAGACACAGGGAGATGATGCAAACTCCTCACAGAAAGGACCCTGGTTGCCTGGTCGGGAATTGAAGGCCCTTTTTGCTGTGAGGCAACAGCGCTTCCCACTGCACCACCGTGGTCAGGTGTAACCATGCGCCCTTATTAAATTGCAGATGTATTCACATACATGCATGTTGCCCTACTTGAGTGCCTTGTTGCAGGTCAATATACACAGATTTTAAATGTTATTCAGCATTTAAAATAACTGTGGTCATTCTGGAACACACAGCTATGATGCCTTTCTTTCTGACACACTACACAGTTAGTGCAGGTGAGTCTAATGTAGCTCTGTTACATTTAGTTTACACTGTCCTACAACAAAGCTAACCAATCAGTTCTTTTGCACGTTGCAGCTGGAGGACTCCACAAAAATCGAACCAGTCAAATTTTGGTAAGGTTCGTAGGGCGTATGCCCATCTCTCCTATATCTGCTCAGAGTCACAGGCTGAAACACGCTCAATTAAACATGAATAAACATTTCCAGTCTGCCCTCAAATCTCCTAAATCTCTGACAACTCCCATCTTTCATAAATCATGTAATCTCATCAGTAGCCCATGAAAGCACCCTGGCCCAGAGAGCTCAGAGAGGCCTGGACGGCGTGATGTAGGCCAAACCCTGATGGCGCTCATTCATGAACTCGTTATTAATAAAGTTGAAAGCCAGCTCTGTATTCTGCTAATCTGGCCAAACGCATAATCCCAGTGACCGAGCTGTGCTCCAGGCTTTTGTTCTTGTGTACAGTCCTACATATGGCTGGGTGCTTTATTAACAGATGAGGCAGTACTACAGCTCAAGCCACACGGGGGTAAACCTGTTTGTTTTACATTCATTTGAAGTTTATTCTTGAAGACACTTCCTTAAATGGTTGAAGTAACTTAAAGATTTGTTTACTTTGCTGTGTTTCAGTTTAGAATGTTTGCTGCGTTTCTTTGGGTTCTTGACTGTTTTCGGGCTGACCTGGTCTGTTAATGCAAAGAGCAATTTAATATACACTTAATAAGACTTAATATACAGTCGTATGCTAAAGTTCTCTAAAAGGATGTGTTAACTTATTTTTCCTTGAAAAATCAACAAAACGTCATTTGACTGGGGGTGTTCAAGTGTTTGCATACAACTGTAGGTCGTTGACATATAAGAGGACACAATCTTTGCTGTAAAATCACAGTCTGTCTTTAAATGTCTGTTGACATGGATTTTGTTAGAGTTCAGACAAACAAAAAGAAAGATGAGAAAGAGACAAATATAGAAGGCAGCCTTTATCTTCACTGGTCTTTGGCAACCACCCCTAGTTCAGTTATATCAGAATTTTTGTCCACCAGATGGAGCTGTAACTCTAAAGCAATCAGTTTTTTCCTCCATAAGCCCTAATAAAGGTGTGACAAAAGGCTGATTTTCTCCAGTGATGTTTCTATAAGAGTGATGTTTCACGCATAAGCACACCATCCAAGTCAACCTGAAATCGAAATGGTTCTTTTTTTTTTACCTTGTTAATTTGCGTTTCTGGTCATGTAAAGCATGACTCATCATTCCACAGCAATTAAAAGACAAAACTCTATGTAAATGTAGAGACTTTTGCCCACTAAAAATGTCTTCTAATTTTTGCTTACGTCATTGTGTACTAGCAGGTGGGGAAAAGTAATATTAACCAATAATTAAATGTTTTTCACCACTCCCACCTATCATCAAGTGAAGCACTCAGCTAGTTCAGCGACCCTCCCCGATACTGCATTTCACTCAGAAATACCTCACAGTACAGAAAAAAATGTGTTGCAATTTCTGATTCACATTGATTTTAAAAGGGTCCTTTTTTTCAGTAGTGCCTTTTCTACTGCAGGCACGAATCATGGTCTCTAAAGGCACCCCTCATGAGCATTTTTGGATGCCTCCCCACCCACACACTCATTAATGCAATATGTTAAAAAAGACCTGAAAAATAACTTAAACTAATTAACTAATAACTACAAATATAAACAAACAAATCTATTAACATGCAATTTCCTATTATTTCCTGCACAGTTATATTTCTGCTCATTTCTGAGTGTTAGGGGGCTTTTACTTCATTTAATATTTTCATAATACAAGATATATGATACAAGGTTTTATTACAAGGTATTTTAGGTCGTGCCTGCGTGACTAGTTACTCATAGAGCGCCGAGGGGCTTGCTTTTCATGTTATATGTGCAGGACGTATGGGCTGAGAGGCCTTTATTTCATTTATTTAGTATTACATATTTAAGGGCTATTTGCTTTTCTAATCTTTGCATCTGCACTGCATCCCCATTCGTTAACTGACAGTGGCACCAGGACCCCACTGTCCTGGTCAGATTTCCACCACTACTCTGCTGGACAGCTTTAGTTTGCTGCAATGCACTAATTAACAAAGTGCACCTGGATTTAATTGCATTTCAGCTGTCATTAAAGTACAGAGTAACATTACACAACAAAACGAGGATTGACTTCATTTAGCTATGGCACTTAATCTTGTAGTATTGTACATGTTCTCCAAGTAGCAGGTCGAGTTAGTTAAGTAACTCAGAGAAATGTCTTGCTGTTAATATGAATAGTCAATAACTCATTATGGAACTCATTCTGTAAACCAATATGTGGGTTAAACCCTGAACACAACAATGAAAGACCTGGTGTCATATGAGGGACCACTGTTCTGTTCTTGCGCTAACGAGTAGGGATATAGGATGATATTGGAATCATATTGGTATCTGCAGAGATTTGCATCAGACAGAAGTTTAGATTTGACCAATATTTCAAAACGATGTTTGTTTATGCACTTATTGTACTCTTGAAAAACAGAATATTTGGGCGATGTGCTAAAATGTCAGCATTTTATTCATTTTACTGCATTTGTAACCTTCTTCAAATAAATGTTGTATTTCTTTGTAATGCTGAACTTAATGCTTTATTCACTTTTGAGCTTCAGTATTTTCTTTCTGACTGAAAGGAACCTAAAAGATAAGAATAGCAACTAACAAACTGCAACAAGCAGCAAGTATCTATGCCGATAGATGCTGAATGTACAGAGAAGTTCCTTTCAGTATCAAATGAAGGAGGTTTAGGTACGTAGAAGAGCCATACAAAGTCTCTCATAACATGGCATTTATTTATGTGAAATGTTTAATTCACAGTTTTTAGAAGTGGCCAAACACACGATCTTCTGTGCCAGTGACTTTCAAGCTCTGCATCAAACACTTTAAAGCGGAAACTACATCTTAGCATCGATTGAGTGTTGCGCTCTGAAACCTCTCAAACAGATGGAGGTGTACAGGGGCCTGATCTATATTTTGTTTGGCCAATAAAAACAGCCGATAGTAAGGTTTCCATTTAAGGCATCAGCAAATACCATGGCAATCAAGCAGCATTATTTAAAAGAGGTTTATTTTATGTTTAAAGATCTGACGCCTCTAATTTGAGATCACTCATTTCAGAGGTGTTTCATGCTCTCAGTTTCTTGAAGACTGTTAAGTTGACTGTTAAGTTTAAAGGCACTGGTTGTGCAGTACAGACTGGAGTAATAAAGCTGAACACAAAACACCATGGTGATTAAAATAACCAGACCTAGCCTTTAGCAGAATACTGACATTATAACACAACAATCTTATCAGAAAACAACAATGCTAGGAATACCGAAAAGCTCTGCACCCCTCCACACTTACTTAAGACTATGTGAGCTGTTTCTATACATACAATATTTTA
>JAILXH010042286.1:5277-21094 GCA_023558415.1 Piaractus mesopotamicus
TAAATTGCCTGTGCAACAGTTTTGGCACAGTGTATATTTTAAAGGTGCACTGCGATTCTGAAGAACGATTGTTGTGATTTGAACTCAACAGCAAAATGAACACACCCCTCCCTTCAGTGAACCTTCATAAACTTCGCCCCCCAAATTTGTGGATGCACAATGTTGAGGCCACCACGCCTTTTCAGATCTTTGTGGCCATAAACCCCTTCGCAAACCTTGTACACACAACTACCATGGTATAACGTTAGAGTGAACAACCACACAGCAAGTAATGTAGCTCGGTAACGTTAGCTCGGTTGTGGGTTAGCAAACTCGCTACAGTTTCTACTGCGAAGCTAACCAGTTGCTATCATTAACATTCGCAAACGAGACAAAGCAATACTGACCTATCGATTCTGTGAAACAGCAAAAATTAGTTAATGTTACCCACCTGTCCAGCAGGAGCAACCTCCTCATCAGTTTTCAGGCATTTCTACTCTCAGTGAAGCTAATCCAGCTTCTCCTTTTGCCAGCTTCTTGTTCGAATTTTCCCGTTACACCTTAAAAGATGCAGCAGCTAGATTACATAGCAGCGCCTCAGCTTCTTGTTTGAATTTTCCCATTCCGCCCTAAATTGTCCATGCACGCTGTGTGGGCGGTCACTGTTTGGGGAGGGCAAAACAAAACGTGAGGAGGGCTGACGAGTTCACGGGGCAGGGCTAACATGCATGTGCGGCTGGACTGGCTATGAAAACAAAAAACAGAGAAGCGGATTACAGTATACACAGAGGGGGTGCGACTTTATTCTCTACGCAGGACGGCATTACTCCACTTTTAAATATAAATATGTTGAACTGAGCCAAAAAAAATAAAAACGTGCTCTAAAATTTGCAGAAAAAAGCCATATTTAAGTGTGTTCTCTGTACAGAATGTAGAAAATAAACAGAACATGTAATTTGACCAGGGATATTTAAATTTATACACATGACTGTATGTCCTCTGTGCTTTTCAGTTCCCTCTCAAATGACTCTGTCTGTATCCCATGATGTAAATTATAATGGACTATTTCACAGCTATATGTTGAAACAATTTAATGATTCAGTAAATCAGACACGGACACAAGAGACAGATCCAAGAATCCATCAAATAGAGGGAAAAACATATTTGGCCCATGATTCAACAGAGCAAGTGTTTAGCTTTTTAATCAAAGCCTGTGTTAACTACCTCCTCGCTTCGCTCTGATCACTTCAGAATAACATCTGCTCCTCTCATCAGCCTCAGAGTGAAAGCTGTGATCACACGCGTGTAACGTGAGACAATGACTGTACTATATTTGCTCATTGCATATTTGCAGGGCAGACAGGATCAGGCCATTATCATGGTTCTGTACCCTTCTTTCCTGGCTGGGTAGAACTCAGGGGGGCTCATGTGACAAGGTGGGGAGGATAATTATGGAAGCATCAATTATTTAAAGAATGCTGCTGTGTAAAGAGCACAACACCAGCCATGCCGTTTCACGCTCATGGAGCATCAGCCTAAAAGCACATCAGCGGAGAGCCACTGTCCATGCGTGCCTCTTGTGTACCGTACTCTCATGCTTTAAAGGGGACCAGTTTAAAACCATTTTCCAGCCTTCTACTGACGCTCTGCAGCGTAGTTCCAGAGACATTATACTGTTTTATATTCCAGAACCTGTAAAATTTGATACACTACATTTCCTAGAGTACATCTGCAGTGTTTCAGCTTAGTTTGGGCGTGGCAGTATCAGCACTGCACTGCAATTAATAAAATCCGAGTCTTTGCAGGGTTTTTTTGTGTTTAATTTCATTCTGCTTTGTCGGTGATAGCATCTATACAGCTCTGTGATTGGTCACACCTCTGACCTCGGAGCTTTAGCATTTTATTTTAGACCAGAACTAACAAGCTTCAGTTCCTGTGCTAATAGATGCTGGATGTACTAAGTTCCACTGCAGTTCTATACAGAACAGAACTTGAGTAGTCTGTTGACCTGCTACTGTTATGCATCTACTCAAGTTGTTTTTTGGAAAGGTACTTTCACCTTGACTCATTCATTTATTGTACCCAAGTATAAATACTTTTATTTATTGTTGATTTAGGCTACTCTTATACTCTTTAGCGGCTGTGAATAACCAGAACACCAACATAAATACACTATTAGATGCAATGTGAACGACTGTGATTAATACGCTTTAAGCCAGAAAGATTTGTTCAGACTTTTTAAACAGAAGATCAAGACTCAAGCTCATTCTTTCTGTGGACACTATGGACAGAAACATCACCAAATGGGAAAACCAGAGCTGAGGTAGACTGTCTATTACTGTTAATAACTAATAACAGAGTTACAATTGCTGACATATTCACTTCACTCGAAAGAGGCCCCGAATATTCTGTAATAACTCTCGGTAGGATGAAGCAATCTGAACACAACAACATGCAATGTGCTCCTCAGTATATGGAGCTTTGCAGAAGCCTGGATGCCCCTGCGTCGGAGCGATGAGGTAGGCGCTGGACAGCCGTCGCCACGTTTAACCTCCGTTGGCAACTTCCGGGTGCATACCCCCGTACCCCTTCATGTGTCTGGCAGAAAACAGAGATCACTTCCAGCATCACATGTAATGCAATCGCTTACACATACGTCAAGGTATGTAGCGCATTTTTTTGGTTCAAATTGCTTACAACAAAATATTTGGGGCCTCTTTCAAGTGAATCACCCTGTAAAATCATTTGCATGCTTAAATGGTTCTTTGCATGCTTAAATGGTTCTTTGCATGGTGAAATAGTTCTTCAGATTGATAGATCGCTTCTGTCATCTCTTCGGGGAACTTTGGTTAAATATTACATGATTTTATGGTTATATTATAATCAAATCTCTCATATTCTCTACCCTGTCATATTAAAACACATACAGTTTGCTTCATCAAACCGCTGTGGCTTTTTGCCACAGTTTGTGAGTTTGAAGGGAATGGGTAAGTGAATGGAAGTGTACAGACAGCGGTGCTTCTTGGAAGCTGAGCCTTCTTTATGATTGAAACGTGCCCAGTGATGTCACCAGTGTGGGTTTCCCTGCTTTGTTCGCTGAAATGACTTTGAGAGTAACAAGTATGTATCTTCAAACCTCTGACATGATGCAGCACCTTCTGACACTAAAAATAGCCAAATAACACTGTTCCCAAGTGAAAATACTGTGTCTTGCATACTTTGGTCCGTTTCAGCATGCTTTCATATTTAGAACAGTACTTGTTTTTGGTACTTGCTGTTAGTGCACAGTTATTTTCCCAGTGGCCGTCCGTTCTGCTAAGCTAAGAGCTAGTTTTTGTTCTCCAGCCCATGATCCCTCTGTCCTGGAACAGAGCCAGCTCAATGACTGGGCAACTGTGAGGAGCTTCTGCTGTTCCCTCAGGCTCACTGTGTCCTAGGGTGAGGCAAGATGGCAGCTGCCCCAGGATTTTTGGTTGGAATTTCTGCACAACCTCTGAATGTCTAGGCCCACTTTGCAGGATTCCCAGGAAGCGTTTACTCTTCCAATTCAAACAAAGACTTGAAGAGAGAGCTTGTGTTCACGATTATTTCATGTAGTGATGTTCAGTTTAGGCTGGTCCGAGCGACATTTTACAGGCTTTCTCATTCTCAATACTACCCTTAAAAACATTTGAATAGATACAGTATTTACATTTTATAGTTCACCATAATACATACAGAAAATGAGCTGATTCTGCATTTTGATCACAATCTGCAGTAAATTATCATTATGAGCAATTCACTGATTAACAAACAGTAAAATTCCACACAAATGCTTTAGCTTTTGCTAATAGCTTTCCAGGCAAGATATTTTATTATATCAGGCCTAAACTAATATAAATTTTTAGGAAAAACCTGTTTAGGCAAGTTATGTTGGGGTTGAAAAATCCAGAACTTTTGTGGCACTTGACTTGAAATGAAACTTTCTTTTGTCTCACAGCTGTAGTGTAGGCCTTCATCAGGGGGAGTCGAACATTTTTTCTAATTTTCTTCAATTTCGTGTACAATCTGCAACTTTTATCTTCTGTATTGGGTAGTCCAGTAAAACACTTCAGCACAGAAAGATTTGGGAATGCTTGGATGCTGACAGAATTGTTTGTATTATACAAGCGGAAAACAGTATGCCTAGAATATAGTATTAAGTCACTTGTAAGAAATGCTTTGGCACCCACTGTAAACCACAGACACTGATCATTAACTTTTTACGTGTTAGGCCTGAGCCACTTCCTACCTCTGACTTCATTCTAACAGATATGAAAGTGAGCGAAGCCTAATGAGCAACCGTTGTCCTCAGTAGGGGTGTAAAAATGCATTGATACATCATAAAGCATCAACCTGAAGGCAGCAGTTCAAATACAGGAATGACAGATATTATAATAATCAATTATAATAATGTCAAATAAAATATCCTCCTCCTAACAATTTTTGCCAAACCTCTCAGGCTATTTTAATACATAAAAATCATAGTGAATTGTTTTCATTGTCTATGCTCCACTACTGTCCCTCCAATCACATTTGTGTGTTCAAAATTCTGAATCGTAGTGATGCTCGTTTCTAATCATTCAAACAAAATGAATCAGTTGCCCCGATTTGAATCAAGGTTTTGAAACCCGGGTTTTCCACGTGATCCAATGTCACAAGCATTAATGGTATCAGAATGTTAGTATATTCTGTGTAAACTTCAATCCTAAACATTACACAATCATACTTTCATAGAATAGAGCTTCTTGATAAGGTGTTAGTAAGAGAATCGTTTCTGCTCAGCTTAGCCTGTTTATTCATGTTATGTAACTGCTTTTGTGAGTTCATCCTAAGAAATGAGACATCCACAAAGTCCTGATCAGGCAGAGAAGCTGAGTTTTTCTAGTTTTCCACCTCATTTGAATTATGGAGTTTATTTAGAATCTGACTTTGGTTAACAATCACCATGTCATATATTTTCAGAATCATTGAGGTATTTTTAATATTTACAGTCAAGGTAATGCCTCAATTACAAGAACTGAGCACAGTACACAGTACTTTACACTGCAGATTAATGAAAAAATAAAGCCAAATTAAAATACATGCTGTCAGCTCCAAAATCCCCCCTAAACTGCCAAGCACACAGAAATAACCCAGTCTTCAGTCATATTTCAGACTTTCAGAATAGAGTGCAAAATGGAGAGAAAAAAACTATATTTTCAAAATCATTCGTGTGATTGTGTGGATGGGGCCTAATAGAAGAGGCCAAAAAAGGGTTGCATGGCCAAATAGTCAAGCAAGAAATCTCTCTCTCT
Organism: Piaractus mesopotamicus; assembly: GCA_023558415.1. Classification (NCBI taxonomy): domain Eukaryota; kingdom Metazoa; phylum Chordata; class Actinopteri; order Characiformes; family Serrasalmidae; genus Piaractus; species Piaractus mesopotamicus. Next base: position 10,572 of record JAILXH010042286.1, read on the forward strand.
TTCACAAACACTTTTCCAAATGTTTCAAAACTGCTACTTCCAACACAAGATTTCCAAAAGGTTTGAAACTTTCAAGATTTTCTGGCTCATTTCTACCATCCCTACAGAAGTGTTAAAATATAATCAAATCAAACTAATCAAATAATCGTAAATTAAATCATTGTGAGTACAGAGATTCACACCCCCTTGTGTTCACACATCCTTCTTTTCTTTCCTCTTTCCTTTGTTCCCATCCAGCAGCGGCCCCAGAAGCAATCCCTGAGCAAAGCCCTGTGCCGCGAATCGCACTGGAAATGCCTTCTCCTCACCCTGCTCATGTACGGTTGTGTGGTGGTCATGACCTGGTGCTCGGTTACGAAGGTGACTCGTCTCACCTTCGACAGTGCTTTCAAAGGGAAGTCAATGATGTACCACGAAAGCCCTTGCTCCAATGGCTACATCTACATCCCCGTGGCCTTCCTGCTCATGCTCTATGTGGTCTACCTGGTGGAGTGCTGGCACTGCTACATCCACAGTGAGCTGCAGTACAAGGTGGACCTCGAAAGCGTAGCGGAACGGGTACAGCGGATGCAGCAGGCCACCCCTTGCATCTGGTGGAAGGCCATTAGCTACCATTATGTACGCCGGACAAGGCAAGTGACCCGCTACCGAAATGGAGATGCCTACACAACCACGCAGGTTTATCACGAGCGGGTCAACACGCATGTGGCGGAGGCTGAATTTGACTATGGGAACTGCGGGGTGAAGGACATCTCCAAGCAGCTGATGGGTCTGGAGGGATTCCCCATCACCAAGCTTCGCTTCACAAAGTGCTTCAGCTTTGCAAATGTGGAGTCAGAGAACTCTTACCTGACGCAGAGGGCCAGGTTCTTCACAGAAAATGAAGGTCTGGACGATTACATGGAGGCACGTGAAGGGATGCACCTCAAAAATGTGGATTTCAGGGAGTACGTAATGGCCTTCTCTGACCCTGACCACTTGCCATGGTATGCGAGGCACTGCATCTTCTGGATTGCAGCCGCAATGACGTTTTCCTGGCCCTTACGAGTCTTGATGGAGTACCGTACAGCATACCTTCACTACCACGTGGAGAAGCTGTTTGGTTTTGATTATGTCCCTGTCACACCTTTGGACGAGCGGCCGTATTGCCGGCACATCCCTCGAGTCAACACCATCGACAGCACAGAGCTGGAATGGCACATCCGTTCCAACCAGCAGCTGGTGCCCAGCTATTCAGAAGCCGTGCTGATGGACCTTGCCCAGCTTTCGGCCTGCAACACGTATTCTTCCCGCAGAGTTAGTGGCTACCGGCAGAACTGCGAGCGCTGCCACAGGGCCATCAGCAGCTCGTCCATTTTCTCCCGCAGTGCCCTCAGCATCTGCAACAACAGCAGCAGCTCCCGCCTGCCCTTCAGCGGCAGCCGCTTCTCTCTGGGTCGACTCTACGGCTCCAGACGAAGCTGCCTGTGGAGGAGCCACAGCGGCAGTCTGAATGATCCGGGCTGCCCCACCGAAAGCACACGCTGCCTGTCAGGTCGCCCTGGCCAAGAGGAGGACAACCCACCCTCACCTCCAAACTATCAGGATGCTCTGTACTTCCCTGTGCTGATAGTACACCGCAACGAAGGATGCCTGAACCACGACCACCGCTCACTGCATCGCAATGGCTCATGCGTGGAGACATCTTTATGACCCATGCTTGAGGTTTGCAAAGCGTTGACGTTTGCTAGGAATTTCGCTGACCTTCTGGTTGAGGGCGAGAGTATGATCACATCTTGACCTGCTGACTGAACGCAACACCACTTGTTTGCTTGAATCTTGCAGACACAGATATAACGGGTTCATATTGAGGAATGTACCTTCAGGGACTGTGTTTGGGTCAGAATGAAAACTCTTTCCCAGATACGGATAATAATGAAACATTTACTCCCTTTAGACTTTAATAATGAATGGAAGGCACTATTCAGTGGAACTGGTACATTTCTTCTGGAGTTGCCTGTCTGGGTCAACAATACTACCATATTGCTGGATAATACTCACTTTTTCAACAAATAGAGCAAATACATGTCCATCAGATGCATAACAAAAATATAAGTAGCCAGAGTACGGTAATGTTTCTATCATTGTAGGTGGTAGAAATCATGCTACAGCATGACTGACAAAATTATACTGCTTATTCCGTCCCCTGCAGGCAAACTCGTCTTTTTGGCTTGCCTTGTTAGCTTTGGTCATGGTCCACAGTAATATTAGAAAGGAAAAAGACACAAGTCCTGAGTCTAGGAGATAACTGTTTTAACACTAACTTTACCTTTCATACGTTTTGGTTCAGTGGTAAATTGTACCAGTAAAAAGTCTGGGATAGGCCCTGTCCTGTGCCAGGGGGAGTCAGTTTTGAAGTAAATGTGGATATAATGCTGAATATGTGAAACTGCATACTCTATCCTCTGGAATTGCTGTGTTTTGTAAAAGCTGAATTGCAAAAAACTGACCTTTTTTTCTCTCCTCCAACCATGACAAGATGACAAAAATGGACACATTAGCTACGTAAGGCATTTTACCTCAAGCCACTTACTTCTAATACATCTGACTTGTAAAGCAGAGAGAGAACAAATGCAAAAAATGCTGGACACGTGTAAATATCGCATCTTTTCTTCCTCTCCTATTTATAACGATGGAGTCATCGCTATGAATAATTTAGTGCGGACAGGCTAAAGGACATGAGAAGTTCAAACAGAATACATCATCTCAAGACATTCAAAGGTCTGAGGTGCTGGTGATCGTAATTACTGTTAATAAATTTACTTTTTAAATATCTTGCGTAGTTTTCAGTACAAGAATATTTTTTTTGATGCAGCATGAAATCATTTAACTGGAATTTTGCTTCCTTGAGACCACCACTCCTTCTCGTCCTCTTTCTTCTGTTCATTTTTACAGTAATTTAAGTGCCTAAAGTTATTTTTTTGTATCAGCACTTTGGTTAGGCTCTCTAGATGTTGCCCATTTCTCATGTGATTAAGCAAACGTGATCCACTAAAAGATCCATCCACAGCATCGGATCCATCGTCATACAGAGCGGTAATTAGGCTCGGACTGAGGAAGGAAGAGAAAGATAAAACCCTAGATCTGCTGAAACGTGAAAAAACCCTTCTACTGAAATGCAAATTATGTTGTAGCTAATAATAGACTGTCATACCAGAATATACTGAGCTTCAAACAGGAACATTACAGCACTGCTGCCCATTTTGAACACTTTAGAGACATATTATTCCATATCACAACTACATGAATCTAAGGTAGACAGCTTTGTTAAATACACTATGGGTGTTTTTCCACTGCAGAGAGTACCAGAACCTTTGGCATCAGAAAACTGGAACTACAGAGGGTTCCAGTTTTTTGGTTTTCAGTACATGCTCATGATTGGTACCAACAGGACCTAACAGTGCTCATGGGTGACTCCTCTGTCTTTGCTAACACTTACAGCTAATACAGTTTAGCACATTGTTTTTTTTTTACTTTTACAGGTGAATATAAAGGCACCAAGTGCTGTTACCACCAATAAGTGCGCCAGAAATCAAACTGGTGACTGGAATGTCAATGTGTTTATTGCTATTTTTAAAATTATGCTAAATGATACATGCTAACTATCCAGTTAGCATTTAAACTAGCCTTCACTGAACGAGTGTTTTTGCTCATTTTTTCACTCTTTACAGAAAAAAATATGTGTTTGCTTTACTTGATTCTGCACATGATTCTGTGTGAATGTAAACATTTCTGTGAGTGTGAGCACAGAATAGCGCGGGTAGTAGCAGGTAATGGGGCGCTTTAGAGTGGCATAAAATGACCAGAAAGACAATAAAAAATGGTTCAAGCTGCTGTCAGGTAGGTGGAAATCCTTTGGTTTCCATTTGGGTCACTTCTTCTTTTTTTTAATTTGCAGTGGAAAAGCACCCATCGTCCATATCTTTTTTTTTTGCGCAGGGGCTAAGAACTTCATGTTACTCATTTCAGCCCTGTGGTGTTTTAATTGTTGCTTTCAGGAAGGGAGTTCTTGCATGTGGTTGTTGAATTTGTGATGTGGCTTTAGAATTTGAGCGTTGGCTATTATTAGCCAAAACTTGATATCAATGCTAGCTCATCTGTATAACTCAACTGGACAGCAGTCCAGTCACACAAGTGTGACTGTGTTCATGAAAGGGTTCAGTTAATTGCCTGAGAATTTGTTCTGGAATGCTTCTTATTGAACAGTGAGCAATTCTCTTGCTAATTATTTAGCTGTCTGTCATCTTGTTGCTGTTGAAAGAAAACCTTGTATGTTCTAAAGTATCCAGACAGTTAGTGAATTCAGCTGTTGTGCCCACATAGCTTGCATAATCTCAATAGGAAAGCACTGACCGATAGAATGGGACGCTCTGGAGCAGCCACACATGAGCCTAAGGTCACAGTGCTCAATGCCAAGTGTGGGCTAGTGGAGTATAAAGACCCCCAGCACTGGGCTGTGGAGCAGTGGAACTGCGTTCTCTGGAGAGAACCTTTGGGATGAGTTTTAGTCATCCAACATCAGTACCTGACCTCACTAATGCTCAATCAAATCCTCACAGCAATGTTCCAACATCTAGTGTAAAGCCTGTTACTGTTAAGATGCTGGAGTCTACAAACATTTGGACATATAGTGTATCATAGAAGCCTTTATTTTAGAAGGAGAAACGTTCATAAACGTAAAATATGTTAATGTAACCTGATTTTATTCCACGTAATTTTGCACAATTTGGGCCGTCAGTCATGAAATCATCATATCACACTTCTAACTCATTGTTTTACGTTTTTCCACATTAGCCGAGTCTAATCCAACATACACAATTCAGAAGTAACCCATCATGCATTGCTGATGGTGTAAAAAACCACAGCAAGCGGGCTGAACTGTTGGGCTTCCTGTTAATACTGCAGTAGATAAGGGCTCAACGTAAAGCACAACCAGTCACTCCACACTCACTGTAGGAAAAACTACTGACTCTAATGCATGCTCAGCTATCACACAATGTCTATATGTGCTGACACCGTGCTTTTTTAAGACTTTACTTATTGCATTGTAATAATTGTCATAACAAGTAGGTTCGAGATGAAGCTGTGTCCAGTGAAGAATATTCCTCCGATAAACTGACACTCAGGTTTCTGTGCTTATGTTTTGTGAACCACTCTGTAAATACCAATGAAAATTTTGTATTTCAATGGGAGCTCATGATAGTTAGTGCAGGAATGTAGAATCAGTAGCAGAATCTCCTTATTAAAGTGGTATTTTGGCCAAAAATGAAATGTGTATGACTCAGTAGTAGCCTCATAATGACAGTGCAAAACTTCAGATACCAAACATGTTCTGGCTGATTGGCTCCATTTGTAGGAAGATTATGTAAATTAGATTTTTGGCTTAACCATCGCTTTAAGATTCAGAGTTAATTGTGCCCAAGAGTAGCTTCATTCCTGGATATGCCACACCAGTGATGCCATTTTTGGGAAAAGTTCATGAAACTGCTCATCATAAACTTTCCACAATGAGAATCAAGACGAGTTAATATGATAAACCTCAGCTCAGTCTGTCAAACTGACATATTTAACGATTGTATATCCTTGACATAAATGTTTCTTCATTCCAAAAAGCACGTGAGGTCCTTAAACAGTCCTAGTAGGCTATCTAGGAAAAGCAAAGTGCGGGGTGAGTTCCAACTGCAGCCTGTTATGAACTTTTAACTGACCATCTCTGTGGTTTAAATGATTCTTTATTTGGCAAACATTTAGAAATCTTTATATCTAATTGTGATGTGCTAAAAATGTGTGCACAGAAAAAAAGTTGTTTTTTGTGTTTTTTTAGTATTCCATAAAACAAGCTATAAAATGTTCTCTTAATGGTTTGAATTAATGCATTAAACTGTTAAACAGCGTACTACTATTTGTGGCCACTGGTACACTGACTGTGATGCAGATGTGGATGAAAGTCACATAGTCTAATAGCATCATAATGAAACAGCTGTAGTAATCACCATTCAGGTAAACTGCAGGACAGGAGAAAGTGGCAGAGTAGACAACCTGGTATTACTAAAGCCAAGCACACTATAATTACAACCAGTCAGAGTAAAATATGTTGGTTTACAATTTGTTGGTGGAACTGAGGCCTTCTGGGAAACTTCCAAAAGCATTGCACTGCCTATTGCATATTTCCAGAATATTACGAATACTAATAACTGCTAATGAGCAGCTACTGAAACCCTGCTGGTGGAGACTGTGTGGAACAGCATGTATTCTGTTTAGAAATGTGCACAAAGCTAATCGACATACATGAAATCTGTAAACACAATGTTGCCTTTACAGAATGTGGCATATAATACGTCTGAGGCCAAACATGTGTTTTAAAGTTGCAGAAAACTCAATAAAGCAGTATCTGTTCTGATTCAAATGAGCTTCATATGAAACATCCTTGCCTGAACAAATGTTTGTGTTTTGCTTCTGTCTGAAAGTGTTGTAGAAGCTCAGTTTTACACATTATATTACGCAGATAAGCGAAATGCAAAACATTCTGAGAAAAAATGTGTACATTTTACAGCAAAGTCACTGTATAGATTTGACACATCAGATGTGATAAACACTACTTTTTGTGACAATGAGTGTGTTTACATGCACTTAATAATCCGATAACTGCAGAACATAACATTTTGTCAGTAATCCGATCAACGCGTTTACATGCACTTGAGTAATCAGAAACTCCAGGTCTACATGAGTCAGGCAGTAATCAGATTTCTGACTTACTAGCAGCCAATAAACTCACAGAAGGAGACGTGACATAAACGTAATGTAAAACTCAAACTTCATGCCGCAGCTTTTTTTTTTAAAACATCACACGACTACCTGAAAATATGAACATACATTATCGGGAACATCAAGAATATTTAAATTCTTCATTTCATCAAGCATGTATTTGGCTTCAGCGCCGCCCCAAAAGTGTTTTGCTGCCATTTCACAGCAACACTGCTTATTTCTGGTACCTCAGTTTGTGTATAGACACATAAAACCCTAAAATTCTGATGAATGTAAGAGGTCCCTTTTTGGATTTACACTGTAAGAGTTCTGTACTAAAGAGCAAAACTTCCATATAAAAGAAAGAATTCACCACAAGTGATTTTTCAGTATGCAAATGTCGTTCATTTACTTAATTTCCAGTCAAAACAGCCATTAAGTACAAGTTCTTCATTTTTCAGGAGATATTTCTGAGGAGATTAAATATAAGATAATCCACTTGCATAAGGAGAAAGGACTGATTAAAAGCTACAGAGAAAATGGGGCTCCTAACAACCACCTGGAAGACCTGTTAGACACCAAAACTGTCCCCATCAGATAAACAGCACTTAAAGCTTTCGTCTTTGAGAGAGAGGAGAAAATCAAGGTGCTTCAGATCTGAAAACATCCACAGGTGTTTTGTCCATCCTTCCACTGTGAGAAGGCAACTCAGCGCTGTGGGTCTGAAAGGATGTGTAGCTGTCAAGAAGAACCTCACTGAGAAAAGGAGACAGACTCTGAACAATGGACTGACCACCCCAGAGTCCAGACATCAGCATCACTGAATATGTTTGAATTACCTCAGAAAATGATCAACCAACTTGTAAGACTGAACTTTGGAGGTGTGTCTGCAGATTCCTTTGAGAAACTGAAAGTGAGTCTCCTGCAAAGAGTGGAAGCTGTTATAAAGGTAAAGAGTGACACACTGAACACTCAGACATCTGATATTATATTTAGATGTTATGGCTTCTGTGTAAAGTTTTTTCCAAGGCTGAAACATGAATATCTTGTCCTGTTTTGTCTGAAAATTAAATTAATGAAGGCCTGACGTTTGCACAGTATGTATGTGTATCCTCATTTTGCCATTTTTGTCCTATTTTACATTTAATTTTCTTCATTAACAAAAATAAAACATAAATCGTGGCATGTACAAAAGTTATGGTTTGTTTTATATTTAATTTTTAGATTTGATCATATTTAACTTTTTTTTTCTGTTTCCTTTTCTCCGTGTAATTTTCGTATATAAACGAAGTATATTTGACGCTGTGGTTCATTTGGAGGCAGCGAGGTCCTGCGTGCATTTGCGGCGGGCTTTAGCTTGGTTGGTGCGCAGGACCTGTCCGATGCAGTACTCACTCTCCAGCCCAACGTCAGTGAGGCGGATATCACACTCCAGCAGGCTGCTGTTGTGAGACATTCCCTCCTCCAGCACCTTCCCTCCATCCTGCACAGCATCAAAACAACACAGACAATACAGCACATCATCTAGACGTTTGGTTAGGCTGGCTGCCAGTCATTACTGCACTATACTGTACAAAGGTATGCATGCTAGTGTACACTTAATACTACTGTTCAGGAGTTTGAAACAACTTGTAATATTAATAACTGTTTTATTCAATAATAATGTATATTTTGATAGAGGAATATCACCCACTCCTTTCTCCCTGTAAATCAAAGTATTCATGTAATCCAACGAACGTTAATTAATTGGGCTAAAATAATGCAGACTGATCTTTAATCTTGTAACATTATTGATTCCAGTGTGTTTAAATATATCGCAAGGCATATCACAATCACAGTATGCAGCAATATAACCGTCAAATAAGTATTTTGTCCATGGTTTATATTATTAAGCCGTTTCTGACTCCTGGATAGTGTTTCTCCAGAAATAGTCTGTCTTCTGTCTGGTTCTTCAGGTTCTCAATGGCTGGTTCACGATTCCTCTGATTGTGTCCATCCGTCTTCTAGCTGGTCGTCCTCTTCCTCTTTCTCTTCCAAGCATAATTGTCCTTTCCACTGATTCGATGTCTCTCAGAATGTGTCCAAAATAAGAGCTTCAGTTTGGTTATCTGGTCTTCGAGTGAGAGGTGAGGCTTGATTTCGATGAGGATCCATTTGTTTGTTTTCTTTGCCGTCCAATGTTCTCTTAGAAGTCTTCGCCCGATGCAATTCTCAAAAAAAAAAGTGTAAAAAGTTCTCAGATATTCTCTTAAAATAATCTTAATTCCTATGTATTCTGTGTTGCGTTTTACCACATACCATAAATGAGGCGAGATGCATTTTGAATTTGTATTAACTGTCATTTCCATTATTTAGTTTAATCCACTCAGAGGAGCAAAATGGAGGAAAACCATCAGATCAAGCGTTTAAAACATTTTAACAAACAAGAACTAGAAGTGATGGTGGAAGAAACAGCCACCAGGAAAAAATCCTCATTCGAATATATGATAATTGTGGGGTGACGGACGCAGACGGGCAGGAGTAGCAGAAGCAGCGTCCGTGTTAAATGATAAATTTAGATGCTTAGCTCATCAGCTCTTACAGCTTTAGATGAGTTTGGACGATAAAGTTAAGAAAACATTTAAGAACATAATGTTTTCAAGAATACCACTTGTTCTTAGAATTGTTCTTAAGAAAATAGTTCAAAGAATTTGTAAGAAGTTACTTGAAGAATAACAAGTCAAGAAAAAGCACACATTTAAGAAGATTTTTGTTCTTAAGACACTTTCGTGAAGCCGGCCTCTGGTCTTTGTTTATAAAGACAAATTGTTGCATTTGAAGATTTTTTTTTTAAGCTCCTTCATCCTTGTTTTGCCGAGTGCCAATCTGTGTCGTATTTCTTGAGTCCTGGATCCTCTGTTGTTAATAATTGATCCGTGTAGACAAAAGTCTACCATTTCCACATTTTCTCCATAGTGCTCTTTCCTGTCTTCTTTATATTGAGCTGAAATCCTATCTTTTCACTTTCTTTAACCTTCACGTTCTTTAACATTCCTTGTAAGGGCCTTCAGGTCTTCCAGATTTCCTGTGATTAGTGTTGTATCAAAGATCATTGATGTTTCTTCCACCAATCCTGAATCCTTAATTATCTTCCTTCAGTCCTGCTTCTCTTATATGTTCTGCCTACAGGTTAAACAGGTGACAGTGGGCAGCCTTGTCTAATTTAATGCCAATATGGAACCATTCTGGCTTGTTGATCAGTGTAGAGTTTCATTAGAACTTTTTTAATGATCCAGCATACATCTGCAATAACATCTATAATCCTGCTTGCATGTCTGGCAGCTCTCTTCTTTTCCATGTAAGGTTCTAATCTGTGCTGATTGATCCTAAGCATAATTTTACTGGTGTGTGATGTTAAGGAAATTGTGTATCTAATACTCTAATACTTACTATAATAAGGCAGAATTACAAAAACTCTGAACACCTCTGGTAAAATGACATGTTTTGCTGATTTTCTAAGTTAAAATAAGTCAGCACATCCTCCACAGAGAACACACTTCTGCACATTTTAATTATTTTAAGGTCTGCTGTTGGAACAAAACCTTGTATCTACAAAAAGGTAACTTCACAGGAAAAGAAAAACGTTCTTAAATTTTAAGAGAAAGAAATGGATAAATAACTTTTTCCAAGTAATTTTGGGCTGTTTCTGTTGGTCTGTTTACCATGAAATGTTGATACATGATAATTTGAAAAGGCCAGTT
>JAILXH010042296.1:0-11489 GCA_023558415.1 Piaractus mesopotamicus
ACAACAGACTGTAGTAAATGTATTATATATAAACTTGTCAGCTTTTTTCACTTTTTTGTTTTTTTCAGCCCAGTGTGCCCACAACTGAAGTTTCGGCCAAGAACGTTCATTTTGTTGCATCTCTAATATAGGTAATATTTTAGTACTTGTTACAGGAATACTTCGGCCAAAAATTACCCTAAATACAGTCAAAAAGCCAAGACACAGTGTCTAAATCTGCAACAGTACACAGCACAGCTAAAACAAGTACTATCTGTAATCTTAAAGCAGTACATTTTGCCTGTTCTTTTGTCCAATATAGATAGCAGTATGTCACACAGAGCCAGAAACCACATAAGCAAGACTATTTGAGATTCAAACAACTCAATATGGTTTGATGCAAGTGTGCGATGATTTAAGTATGCAGTTGGCACAGTGCTAACTGGTATAAGCTTCCATTACTTGTTAGCTACATTAGACTCACAGCCCCAGTATAAGATTAAAGAAGCATACTTCAGACAACAAATATTCAGGCTGTAGAGGAAAACAGTCATATGCAAAAGTTTGAACACCCCCAGTGAAATTATAATCTGAAAATAAGTAAATGCTTTCTATACAAAGAACAAACTGAAATATGGCATTTTCTGCAAATTTAAGTGCAATATTTCTATTTAATATTAGATTTTTATATTTACTTGTTGACTATCATTTTGGAAAAGAAAAATTTTAATGTTATATTCAGCAAATAAACAGTAATTGTGCATTAAAATGTGCAGAACTATGTTCTCCATAGTGCATGTGTTTTCTTTTCACTTCAAAAATCAAACTTGCATACAACTGTGTTTACCTGTGATTTTTTTGACTAATACTGTGACTACGGTTAAACTGCGAATACTGTCTATGACTTAAGATCTGTCCAATGGAGTTTCAGTAAATTGATAAATTTGGAACAAAAATGCTTCAGTAACTCACAGCACCATCACTAACAGGGTAAATTATAGCATATGAGTCAGAGTCTGAGTGCGCGTGTGTAGCTTTGTGAGCTATGGATCGAAGGTCAGCTTAGTAAGAAGCCCTCAGGGCAGACACAGCGATGCTAATACAAAGGCCTACAGTATCCTACAGTGCCCCAATTCACTTCAGTCTGACTCCTGAGCTACTGAGTCACACTGCAGAACAGCAGCATGCACGCACGTGTGTTGAAGTATTAACAGAGCAAGCAGAGCAAAACTCAAGTAATCAGGCTGTACAATGAGAGTACAAAGGAAAAAACATGCAAACTTGCTTTGGATAGATTGAGGTCATCTTGGCTTCCGAGTAGCCGGGCTTACATTCTCCTTTACTCAGATTGCCATACTTATACTGCAGCTCCAGGGGCCTGAGAGAAAGAGACAAAAAGAGAAAAACAGAGTGTGTGTAACTATCTACATTTTTAATGACATGATTTATGCAAAAGTTTGGACACCCCTGGTCAAATTACATGTATCGTTTTTGCCAATTTGCCAAGTTATATTTGAGTTCCATGTACGTGTATTATCTTTACTTAGAAAATCAAGAAAACATATAATTTGATGAGAGGAATCCACTCTTTGGTACCATGATACAATACACTTCCGATATAGAAGTATATTGGTAAGACATTTCAGATGCTATATACGGTATGTCAGCTATAAAAAAAAATTCAAGGTGTCTGAGGACCTTTCCAAATATTTTATATTCCAGCTTAATGTCCAGTTTTCACTCTATGCAACCCATAAATATGAGCACCCTTTTTCTTTTTTCCCCCCTGTGAAATGGTAATTTATCTCATGAAGCCCAATGGCCAAAACAAGAACACAGCACAAGGTGGAAACATGAAACAAGGCAACACCCTCAAACTTTATGCTATAACAGAAAGCAGCTATGCCAAGTTTGGGCCCTGCTAGCTTTTGCTGACTGTTCCTCTATTTGCACTAGCATGTTTGGCTGACCGGACCGGTTCTGCTGCTGACAATTTAAAAAAAAAAAAAAAAGAGCTTCCTCTGGACAAAACCAGCAAGAGATAAAGCCTAGCTTCTTAGATTTGTCTTCCAGTTGCGGTGGCTTCCTGTCCCACCACATAATGCGGCACATATTTTATGTTGTTGAGGAAACAGCCTGTTCTTTATATGAGCATGGAAGGAGAGCATGTTAAGAATGAACCGAAACTCCCACAGGCTAACCCTTAACAGCTTTCAATGATTAAGCTATCTGCGTTAGCATTTCTTAGCTGATCTCTTTAAGAAATTTCGGTTTCTATAGATGTATCTTCATATTGCTATGGCTTCTTGGACCAACTAACTTGGTATTATAATGCTGAAGAAACATTTTTAACTTTGTGATAAAGGGCGAGCTAAGCAAACCCCCAGCTATCAGGTCCTGTTAGCTCATTATGTCAAGCTCCAGTCCTAGTGGGCCAAAAATCTGAATACTTCAGCACACTGCTTCATTGAACACACCTGATTCAGCTCATCAGCTAATTAGCAAGGTCTTCATGAACTGAATTCAGTGTGTTAGATGAGGGTAAATGCTAAAATCCGCAGCACTTTGGCCCGGAAAGGTCCCCAACTTGACATGCTTGTGTTAGCTTTTACCAATAGTCAAGTTATATGCATAGAAAATATTGGCTCAACTATTTCTTTAAGAAAATTCTGCTGCTAAAGATTTGGCTTCATGTTGCTGTGGCTTCTTGTTGTACCAATTAACTTGGCATTATGATGCAACCATATCGCCAAAAAACGATCGTTACATTATCTGTGATAGCATTTATGTATGAATGACTTTAAAAATATTCTGCTGCTGGAGATTTGTATTTATGTTGCTGTAGTTTCCTGTTGTAGCAACTTACTTCTCCTAACTGTTAAAATGTTGAAGTAACATTCGTGTCTTTACAAAAAAGGAGAGAACTGCTCAAGATGCTAACATTTCTAAGAATGAAGAAACACTAACTGGATTAACCCCCAACTTTTAGGCCCTGCTAGATTTCAGTGATTGTTATGTTATCTGTGTTAAGATTTCTGCAATGTATTTTAAAGAAATGTCTGCTGCTATGGCTTCCTCTTATACCAATTAACATGGTGTTATGATGTTGAGGAAACATTTTCCACTACGTGATAAAGGGGAGTATTGTTAGAAATGATAACACTGCTAAGAATAAACAAAAGTAGCTATGCTAACTGCCAGCTTTCAGACCCTCTTAGCCTGCTGAAGATTTGTCTTCATCGTGTTGTAGCTTTCAGCTCTTTATTTGCATATTTATGCTAAGGGAGAATATTCCTAGAGATGCTCACATTTTCTAAGAACGAACAGAAAGTACCTATGTTATAGGTATTATGATGCTGACAACTTTGTGTTAAAGGGGAGTAAGAGACAAATATCTGTGTTAGCATTTTTGGAATTTTTTTTTTTTTTTTAAATAAATGTAAGAATATTCTGCTGCTGAAATGTGTCATCACGGTAATGTGGCTTCCTGCTGTATTAACTTATTCAGGCTAAGCACTAAGATTTTGAGGAAACCTTTGCGTTTTACGATAAACAAGAGGATGTTGAGAGATGCTAGAATTTTTAAGAATGAACAGAAATTACCTTTTTCTCCCTGCTGTAACGTTTACTCCTACCGCTCGCTTTTACTGACTGTTACCTAATTTGGCTGAACTACGCCTTTAAGAGGGTATTTCCTGCGCTGATAAACTTTAGCACACTGTGATCTATATCTTTTTACTTTCCTGTTACTGATTTTCCTGTACTGAAAGTCAGAAAAGTGTAACATTAATCTCGACATAACAGCAACGCGGTGTGAGGTCAAATGCATCAAGCACAAATAGTTAAAACTATTAAATGACTTTAAACCCCTGTATGGAGGAGGCATGCAGATTCCTGCAGAGATAAGCAGGCCATCCACTAAAACATAGATCCAGAGAAATAATAACATATAAATCCTCCTTTCACACACACTAATGTTCTGGGGTCACTGAGGTCAGAGTGTTGAGTTAAATTATGAAGGACCAGCTGCGATGTGTTCCCACTGCTCTAATCGGTACGACGTCTAAAATAATAAGACTAAACACACAAAAACGTCTGTGTGCGGTAATGTTTATTTTGAACTAGTTGTCCTATAAACCAACTGATTCGCCGAAAGGCAAATTAGATTTTTCCAGTAGGCCTCCAATTAATTCTCATTCTGCAAGGAGCAGTAAGAAGACTTGTTGATGGCAGAGGCATTTATACAGGTGGAGCTAAGTGACATCAAGAGAAAGGACGTCACATTTTTCTTTGGCCTAAGAGACCTCCCACAAAGTGCCTATAATGAAGATGTATAATTAGAATATAGAGGGGTTAGGGAAAAAAACGAGAGGCAGTAGTTAATCAGCAAAGCACCAGGCCACACAAGCCCTTCATTCATAACCTACATAGTTCTGTACTGTTCACATAAACAACCAGACTAGATAAAAAGTGAGATAAATCTGGGGAGACAGGGGCCACACTGAACACACAGATACTGTACAGGCCAGCGTTCTCAATTTAAGGGCCTTGCATTGTAGTTTTTTTCTTATGCTTTTATTTTTCTCTGAAGCTCACTAATAATATTTATGTGGCTTTAATGCAATTTATTTTTGAATTACTCTTTTTTGAACTTCTCTTTCTGACTTAGAATAAAACAGGCTGTTTTTGTTACTTTGTCTTTAAGACTGAAGCACGTAAATGACCTTCTGATTGGCTGTCCTATATTGTATCTCATTCAAAAATAAATAAATAAATAAATAAATTAATAAATAAATCCAGGCTGAAAAGCTCTTTAAAAATTGGATGTGGATAGGTGCCTCTAAACTGCTACAAGCTGAATAGGCAGATATGAACAAACAACGTTTATGACAAATCACAAAAACAAAGAATGACAAATGGGTTTCCTGACTATTGGCAAAGTCCTTATAAGAAAGGCTGTGTTCGTTCTTGACTTAGCCTGACTTTGGCTGACTTGATGGTCAATGCGAACTGCCAATGACTGCAGAGGTGGGGTATAAAAACACTGCCATCAAGTCGGATACATTCTATTTCACCTAGCGTGAGCACACAACAATGGCCGGTCACATGCTGCTTGCCTTTTTTTGTTACAGACCCTAGAGCCACACTTTCAAAGAGATGTTTATTTTATATTTCTTTTTGTTTTACTGAGAACCATATAGTTAAGAATAAAGTAAAAAAATACAAAATGACAAAGGCAACCATATCTTCAGGAAGGTGACAAGAAATCTAAAGAATAATTTATGACCTACAAGGGCATTATTTCTTTTAAAATAACAAACTTCTGAACTAAACTGTTTTACAATATTTTTGCAGTAAATAAAAACTATATCGTATGGCGACCATATGTAAAAAAAAACGAGCTGCCAATAGGAGGAAAATCAAATAAATGGCATTCCCTTTAGGAGAGATAGGAGATAACTGATCTAAACAGATTTTAGAATAAAAACATATGTAACACACACGTTTGTCATCGGAGATTCCATCGGAGATCAGACATCACAAAGGCATGCGCTAGCTCGTGCAGCAGATGGAGAGCAACTGCAGCACCTGACTTCCAAAACTGAAGCTGCCTTGGTCCCACAAGATTTTAAATGTCATGTGAAATGGTGATATTCTGCATCGCCAATGAAAGTTGCATTGTTTAAAGTCCAGCCTGCAGCACGTTAAGTCAGTGCTACACTAGGCCGTATCAAGTCAACAGCAAAATCTGATCTTATAAGCAGTTTGTAATGTTTGGTTAAAATAACACACAAAAAATATTTGTGTTGTTCTGGCATGCAGTTCACTGATGTGCCTTCAATGCGATACATGGCACAGACATGGACTTTGACTGTGCGGTGCTCAGCAACGAGCATAGCAGGAAAAAAAAAAAAAAAAAAGTACACTGTGGCAGGCACACAGGGTCACATAACATATCAACCAGGTAAAGCTAGCCTTTCGTCCACGGTGAAGGGAATCCGCTACGTCAACTGTTCTCCTACTGGCTGCGCTCAGACTTGGGTGAAGAACATTTCTGAGGGAGCGACCCTCCATTGTTGCTCTGTTAAATGCTACTATTCACTATATCCATCCCTAATAAAACAGTTCATGTTTAGTGATAATGCCTGAAAACACCTGGGAAAAACTTTTGGCAGATGACTACAAACATTTAAAATTCTGTGATCACAGTTTTTAAAGGACAATATAATTTAATGATGTTAACCCTTTTTAACGGCAGATGAGGTTGAGGTTGTGGTTGTGTTCACTGGAACAATATCACACAGATCGCCGATTCAGATTTGACTTAACTGGTAATGATTAAGCACTTCTTGTGCTTAGAGTGAGACATGAGGTCAACAAAACCTAAGAAACTAAGAATCACTGCTTTAGACAAACAAACACACACAGAAAGGATCACACACAAATCAGTTACTTACAGTTTTCCATCAAGCTTGATCAGGAATCCCTGCTTGTCATACACTAAAGAGAAAACAAACGAAAGAAATCAACACAGTATACATACCTGAAGAAGAGAACACAAAAGGGACAAAAAGCATTATTTTTAAAGAGCCAGGAAGTGCTGAGGAAAAATACAGCAGGAGGAAAATCTCCATAGCTCTGGGATAGAAGGTGATGGCCAGAGAGATGTGAGAGGTCGGTTAGTGCATAGCTCAACATGCGGAGTCATCATGCTTCAGTATCTCTACAGTAGCCATAAAACAACTTTCCACTGTGTGCTTCCCAATCCTGAAATATTCAGCGTACTCAGAAATACATTTTAGGGCTGCACAATGTGTCTTCAATATCGTTAGTTAGGACACTGCCTTTTAGAACTGTGATGTCACAGAAGTCTGCAAAACGCAAATGAACTTCTACGTAATCACTGAATGTTTTATTTTAACTTGTGCCGGAATCCTGATGAATCGCAGGCGTTTTTTGGATGTTTGAATAAATTTTCACAATGTCACATCAATGATTATAATATTTTTATTAGGGATGCAATGAACAAATTTTTCATTTTAATTTTCCATTCTGAGGTTGAGATTTGATAGAATTTTTTGATCATTTAAGTGTTAAAAAGGTTTTATAGATTGCTTTCAAAGCTGTTATATATCGCAAAACATACTGCAATCATATTGTACTTTACAATATAATTGCAATGAGATAATTTATCTGTATTGTGCAGCCCTAACATATATCCATGGCATAAAACAGCTTCTGAGTCCAGTTTTTTGACAGTTTAAACAATGAATATTCATAATCAGAAGAGGCTGCATGTTTAAAAAAAACAATTACACAGTAATGCTCAAGCAGTGATAGCTTTTTTTTTTTGGTAGCAATTTATGTTTGTTATGGTACATAACTAGTATTCAATAGGCAAGTATGAGGTACTTACAAGTAATTTTCTGATACATACATTGCTACATATTAACTTACATGAAAACTACCACAGCAGTCCTCACACAAGGTAAATATGTAGTACTTATAAATACTTCTGTGGTACATACTTTGTATACTAGTAACTTAGATTAAGTGACCAGATATGTAAAGCAGTACATGTAAGTACAGAGTAACTAATGTGAAAAATAACAGGTGTATTTCAGCTTATAAGGATTCAGCATTTCAGTAAATACATGCAAACATGCTAGATACATAATGTACCAATGCAGTGTAACTCTGAACATAGTCATTACACATCTATTTGTTGTCTTGTCTTGGTGATATGCAAAGCACAACTATACATATTATCCTGTGCGTTACTACAGCATAGATACCACTTAGTTACCTTTCTGCTGTGGTTTAACTTACATCAAATCTATATATATATATATATAAAAAACTATAACAACAATTTATATTGTCGTACTCTGCATATACTCTATAAAGACAGAAAATACAATTATTGTGTACAACGCTACACTATTTCACAGTTCTGTTTCCATCATTTTACACAAGACTTACCAGTATGTACCTAGTAGAATATCTAGTTCATTTGTGCATATACCGACAAGAGAACAGGTAGCTGATGGGTAATTCCTATGTACAGTTACTTTTATTATTACTTTTAATTTACAGTTCTATTATCACAGTATTACAAAGGACTTAGCAGTAACATACCAATTAAGGAATGTACTGGAATAAAGGTACTTACTGAGTATTTGTAGGTACGCTACAATTTTTTGCTTTGTCACCTGCATCTGTAACTCTGCCACACAGACAGTAGTTTGTGGTATGTACCACTTCTGTGTAACGTCTTAGCATTAAATGCTGAAATATACCCATTTTTTCTGGTATTAATTACTCTGTACTTATAAACTGCAACTTGCAAAGCATGCACCAAGTATTACTTGTATGCATCATATATTTATCATCAAATACTGCTGCATATACCTGGCACGTACAATGTACATGCAATGTACGTATTACAAATTTACTTGTGACTAGCCATTTACCAAACCATTCAAATAAATTGCTACCCCCCCAACAATTTAAATCACATAAAATATTTTTCCATTTCATCCAAAAATCCTAAATAAATATAGGAACAAAAAGATTAACATCAAAAATAAACCCTAAAAGGGGTGCAGTTCATCCTGTTAATGAAAGAAAGAATGAACAAAACAAGAAAAAGAGCAACAATTTGTTGGGGCACAAAAAAAAAAATTCCAAGCTGACCTGACTACTGGTTAGATTTGAACAAAGAAAAAAAAAAAAGAAAAGTGAAAGCAAACGTTAATTTATGTTCCACTGGAAGCAGATATAAAATGACAATTTGAGCAATTTATGAACATCAGTGAGACAGCGTATGTGAATGAAAGTGTGCGTGAGCTGCACTGTCGGTAGGTGTTAGTGGCTGGTGTTTAGAGCAGCTTTGAGCAGATGCGGCACAACCTGTGCAGCGAGCCTTTTCTTACAAAGATCACTGTGCTTCTGTCAGCAATGGGGTTAATGAGTAACACAAAGTCGTGAATACCATAAATACAGTAACCATCTCTAGTTGTGAAATATCGAATTTCACAACTAGAGGTGGCCAATGCCAGCAGAAAATGCTGACCTGATTCTGCAGCAAATCTGCCCTGAAATAGCACAGAACTACTTATAGCACAACACAATGTAAAGTGAAGTAAAGCAGGTCATGTGATAATATATCCATGTTTAACTTAATAGTAACACAAGAATACGGATAACTAAGCGCTACGCAAAATGTAATAAAGATTAAAAAAAAAAACTTCCTTTCACTCTCCAAACTACACAGTTTGATATGTTTGAACTAAGCTGCAAAATGGCTTGTCTGAGGTCACACAAACCAAAGCATTTACAAATCTCCACTAATTTAGCTTAGAGCAGTTTTTTATTATTACTTCTTATTTACAGGTCTATTACCACAGTATTACAAAGGACTCAGCAGTAACATACCAATTAAGGAATGTACTGGAATAAAGGTACTTACTGAGTATTTGTAGGTACGCTACAATTGTTTGCTTTGTCACCTGCATCTGTAACTCTGTCACACAGACAGTAGTTTGTGGTATTTACCACTACTATGTAACGTCTTAGCATTAAATGCTGAAATATACCTGTTTTTTCTAGCATTAATTACTCTGTACTTATAAACTGCTTTATGACCCGATTCTGTAGCAAATCTGCCCTGAAATAGCACAGAACTACTTATAGCACAACACAATGTAAAGTGAAGTAAAGCAGGTCATGTGATAATATATCCATGTTTAACTTAATAGTAACACAAGAATACGGATAACTTAGCGTTACACTTTTTAGATGATCATCTGAAGAGCTTCAATTAAAAATAGATAATTATAAAGCTTAGTAGTTTTTAAAAAACATGAGACCATTTGTAATTATAAATGGGTATTGTGCCATCTCTTGTAATCATGATTCAATTATTTCTTATCTAATTCAGAATTAATTACACAAATCACAGACAGGTAAATGAAGAAATTGTTCCCACAGTAGTTGAAACTCTTTATATGTTTGAAAATAGACCAATTTTATTTTGGGCAAAAAACGAGCACACACTTAACTGAACGCTGTTATAATTGAGTAAAACAGATTCTAATACTGTCCTCTACTGATATGATTTTCAGTTGTCAAGGGTGAATTGTAAAATGTTCAGGTCAATTAGCAGTCCAGTTTTGGCAACAAGCATGCTTATTGGCTCACTGATACTGATAAGACTGACTACTCTGAAATCAGGTATTTAACAATGCAGATTTTTCAGTGGTACTGAGGTATTTAGGTCTGTACCATTAATGTATTTCATTTAGATACCAGACCTGCTCCCAACATGAGAAAAACACAGAGCTAGCATGTCAAAATCAAATCTTTTCTGACCAATTTCTGCAGAAAAATGAAATTCTACCGCATTACCTAGCCACACTAAGGATTTTCCGTCTCTTGTGAAATAGGTCCTAAATTAACTCCTAACAAAACTATTCAAAATCAGCTGAAGTGCAACAAAGGAAAAATGTTTAAAAAAAAAAATAATAATAATAATGCATTACTAAGTTAATTTACCCACAGGTTTCAGCGGCTGTGATGACTGGGACAGAAGCACTGTTAGAGTCTTTGTAACTGGATCTGTATGCGGAAGGCCAAGGTTTGTGTTTTTGTGGCAATTTGGCAAAGCTTTATAATGTTGGGGGGTTAACAATGCTGTTTTATAAACATTTGTGGGTGTGTGTGTGTGTGTGTGTGTGTGTGTGTGTGTGTGTGTGTGTGTGTGTGTGTGTGTGTGCGTGTGCTAGTGTAGACAAGACTAGACAGGGCCCATATCACATAAGACCAAATTGTCCTCCCTTTTTAATAAATAAATAAATAAATAAATAAATAAATAAATAAATAGTTTAACGCAAAATGTGATAAAGATTAAAAAAAAACTTCCTTTCACTCTCCAAACTACACAGTTTGATATGTAAACTACACTGCAAAATGGCTTGTTTGAGGTCACACAAACCAAAGCATTTACAAATCTCCGCTAATTTAGCTTAGAGCAGTTTAGCCCCGCCCATTCACATTTAAAAATTTAAGGTAAAAATTTAAGATTTGTTTCAGCCCAGATAGTTTTTGTTTTTTTTAAATGAGGCGTAATGAAGGGCAACTTATCAGAACAGAGTTCATTTCTATATATCAGTGTTAAAGGCACACCCAATTTAATTCTACAGAAAAGTTTGAAAATGGTCAAGTAAACATGAATTATGACTGCTTTTAACACATAAAACAAGTGTCACAACTAAAGAACAATTTAATTTTCAAATATAATCGTTAAAGATTTAAATAGAAAAAGCTCAATAAATGTGGTTGACTTTAATGAATAGGTTAAGAAAATGTATTTTCTATTTCCATTGATTATTACATTTTTTTGGGTGTTTTTGTACAAATAAATATATACATATACATATTATATATATATATATATATATATATATATATATATATATAAAATTGTACAAAAACACCCAAAAAAATGT
>JAILXH010042371.1:3659-17471 GCA_023558415.1 Piaractus mesopotamicus
TAACACACTTCTGCTCATTTTACTGTACAATTATTGTTTGATTTCACATTTACTCACCACATCAAAGCAATCACCCAAACAGCCTTGCATCAACTTAAAAATATAGCATAGCCAGAGCAAAGATTTGGTGTCCCAACAAGATCTAGAGAATCTCATCTATGCTTTTGTCTCCAGCACTGTGGACTACAGTAATGGTCTCTTAACTGGACTTCCAAAAAAGACCATTAAACAGATACAGCTCATTCAGAATGAATGATGCTGCAGGACTTTTAACCAGGACCAAGAGACTGCATTACTCTAAATTCTTTCCACTGGCTTCTGATTAGTTACAGAATAGATTTTAAAGTGGTTCTACTAGCCTATAAATCACTGAATGGTTTAGGCCCAGAAAACATCTCTGATATATTTAAAGAAGACTAAGTAGGTCTCTTAGAATCCACGGATACAGGTCAGCTAGTAGAGCCCAGAGTTCATAAACATGGTGAAGCAGCACTTAGCTGTCAGGCTGCATACATCTCCCAGAACATCTTTGATGTGCCCCATATATAAAAATTTTTTAGTCCATGTTAAACATGTTCCTCTTTTCATGTGCCTATTATTGAGTTCTAGTCTTGCACTTTATTCTTATGCACTTTATTTTTAGCACTGCACATTAATACGCAATTTTTTTTAAATTGATTTTTAAAATTTTGCTTTTATGTATTTTGTCTTTCTTTTTAATTATCAGTTTAATTCTTTTATTTGGATTTTAATTTTTCAGTCCAGTTAATGTCCAGTTATTCAGTCTTTATTTTTGTATTTGATGTTCTTTTTATGTAGAGCACATTGAATTGTCTTTGTGTATGAAATGTGCTATATGCCTGCCTTGCTCCGTCTTTATTTGCTTAATTTAATAGCTAGCAAGCTAATAGCTGTGCAATATCTATAGCACATTTTATTTATTTATTTTTATTTTTTTCTGAAATGTTATAGCAATTTGTAAGATTTTTAATTTAAAACATTCCAAAATGAACTAATATTATCAACAGAATGTGAACAGTTTAGATGTTATGCCAAAGACATCTATGTACCATGTTGCAGATATCTACTGAAGTTAGCATGCAGCTAGCTCTGGCCCATCCTCGTCATTTTGTACCTCAAAAGGTGATAATGAGGGAGGAGGAGGGACTCTGTGGAGTATAAATTTGACTGGTTGCATCATCTTACATATTGCCTCTTTAACTCAGCAAATAGAAACACACCAGAGGTGTTCAAACTTTTGCATATCACTTTTTTTGTACATTTATGCATAAACCATTTAGATTTAGTACTGTTATCTGTATGTCCACACCATTAGGTCCTCTGTGCTAAGAGGGTGGATCATAACAGGGTAGAATTTCTAACCATTTTATTAGTCGTTTGATCGCAGCCAGGCTAAAATAAAAGTGAAATCAGACAAAAAAAATGTCATGCTTTTTAATATGATGATTTTGAAATTATGAAATATATTGCTTTTTGCTCATATTTTTCCAGTCAAGGTTGGGGTAGACCATATAAGACTAACATGGCAAAATGAGGAAGTATGGACATTGAAAAAGGAGAGTAATATTTGTGCCTCCTTTATTCATCATAGAAATTGAATGCACAAGCCTAGGGACTTGGGGAAAACCTGTGATGTGTCTAAAGAATAAAAGCAGTTTAAATTCTTTAAGTTCTTAAGAAGAAATTTCTTCTTAAAACTCACTTAGGCAGTTTTCACAAAGATTCTGACATTCACCAACGTTTTCTTATTTGCTATTTGTTCTTAGGTAAGAACAGAATCTAGACACTCTCAAGAGCAAAAGATGTGAACAATTCTGTGGTTAAGAACACCTCATGAATCTGACGTAGACTTTTTTCTAAGGACCTTTCTTAAGAACAAATTTGAGGAAAAACTTAAGGAAATATTAGTGAATGAAAAACGGAAAACAAAAAGAGAAGATGAAGAGAAATGCTTAAAGATAAAGTTGTTTTCTTTCTTCTAAAAATGCATGACCACACCGCTCACCTCCCTGGCAGATGGCAAAGGCATGTCACAGACGCCAAAAACAGTGTGCATTTGATTTTTCGTTGAAGCATCGCTTTAGAGCTTTTAAAATGGAGGCCTGCAAATAGGTCTCAGCTGACCAGTCTGTTTAGACTCTGATCTGTCTTTCAGAGGGATGTGATAGACTGGTCAACCATCTGTAAAGACTTCAAGGAGCGGTCAAGGATGTAGGTAGATGGATAGATGAATGTGTATGGATAAAAGTCCTCTGAAAACCTCCCTGAGAATTCCTCAGACAGAAGATGGGGCTTTGTAACACAGCCATAAATCCTTCTGTCTGCCTGTACATTCGTATTGTGATCAGTCAAGTGATCAGCAAATCAGAATCTCACTTGAGAAGCTGTTATAACCAAACAAACAAACAAAATCAGATCAGTTCAGGACAGGGTGTTCTTAGAATAAGCAAGGAAAGGTATCAGAAATGAAATATGAAAGAGGATATTGTTGATAATACAAACTGGCCCCCATGGGCCTATATTTTTTGGAGTGAATGATTGTATTCTAAAGCACGAACCGCTTTACCCTCGAGCTAGTAATTGTGCTTGGTTGTTAGAATCCATTCATTCCATTATTGAGTTCCCTCTCAGTTACTTTAGTAAAGCAGCATTCTTGAGCAAACCGTTGTTATTCTGCTGCAGATTTTTAAGGGAAACTTTTTGTTTGATAAAATGCTCTGCAATGACCTCTCATTAAAATGTAAATTCCAATTTGTGGCATTTATATAACCAGCCATGAGGACTTTGTGCATTACTGCTGCCCCAAATGAGATGTACTGTGGGCATAAGCTCAGTGTTTAAGCGAATGAGTCATCCCCATTTATCCACATGTGCAGATGACAAACCATCCGAGCCCACCTCCAAAACATATAAAATGACCATTTGACAGTGATCAACTAGCGCCATTAATCTTAAAGATCTGCTGCTTGCACAATCTATTGTGTTTCACTTAACGAACAAGTTTACACACAAGAGGAGCCATAAATCTCAGGCCAGCTGCCTCAGCATAGTGTGCATTGTTTGTATACAGACCAGGGGCACTGCTGGCCACTGATGGCTAATATTAATTAATGTTATCCATTGTCTCAGTCGGCTGGTCCAATGGCAATTAAATGTACAAAGAACCGCCTTGGTGATTAATTTAAGCATAAAATCGCAGAGGATGCTTCTGGTGGGGTTGGCTAATTACTTAATGTCCAATTAAGCCACTGGACCATGCTTCATGTAATGTACAATTAGATTTGTTTTCTGTTTTGTGCCAGGAAAAGAAACAAGGGAAAAAGTCTGCTAAACGTGTTGTGTTTCACATTCTGATTTTTAGGCCTAGGAGTTTAATTTAACTTCAGAATCAATACTGTGTTGATTGCTAGTGATGATTACATACTTCTGGGCCATACTTTTGTTTATTATTGTTCATAGTACACATAGTTTTAAACCCTTGTTTTGATTGTAAATTTTCAAATGCATTTTCAATGGCACCTTCAATTCTGAATTGACTTGTATGCAATTGTTCAATGATCAAATCAGTTCATTTTCAAAAAAAGGGAATTAAAAGCCTGAGCTAAGGGGATAACCTTTGTTGCAATAAGAAAGCACCCTCTTTTGGCATTCTGTTACACTTGCTTGACTTTACCTTTTTTTTTTATCCAATTAAAGTGATTGGCAGGGTGTGTTCCAGTAAGTCAGATCTAATAGAGATCTTCTTCTAATTGTTACAGATGACGGCTCCTGCTTTGTTCAGTAGCCAGGCTGAAAATAGAGTGGACAATGCAAAAACTGCACAATGGCTCCCTTGAGATCTCATTACAAACTATATGAAGAGGTCAGTGCACACTTCAGCGCTCCACCGCATATTAATGATATAACACGCAAGTATGTACAATATTTACTGAGAGGTTGATTATGTAGCTGGATGATTTTCATTATTGCTTTGATCTGAAACATGCTTTTTTGTGCTAGTACGTGAATTTGATTAAGCAGAGGCTGTGAGTGTGTGAGTATGCAGTAGTAGAAATAATGCTTAAATAAGCCAGTTGAAGCATTTAACAGCAATAACAGCAATACATATTCAGATTTCTACCCTTTGGCTTCATTATAGATTCCATTCTTTACTGGAGACTTTCAGTCCTGCAGGGACATCTGCAGGAATATTTTTCCATGCTTCTTGTCAACACCACCACAGTTCAGTCTTAGAAGTTGGTTGTATTTTCTCCTCCTCACGATCAAAGTAATTCTAAGCACATTCAGTGATGTTGAGGTCTGGGCACTAGGCCAGCCCACTGTTGTGAGAACAGCTTTCTTGCTTGAAAAGTACGTCTTGATCTCAGCAGTGTGCTTGGAATCGTTATCTTTCTGTAAAATGAATTTCTTCCCAGTCAAGCATTTTATATGGTGTGTTATTTGTATGATGTATTACAATTTGTTTCCAATTATCAGCATTCATGATGCCTTCAATCAGAAACAAATCAGCAGCTTCAGATGTTGTTATACATCCCCAAACTTGCACTGATCTGCCAATATATCTGGTTTGAAGAGTTTTTGATTGCTTTGGTGGCATACATACTACCTTTTGTTACTATAAAAATGAAACTCATAAAACCATACTCCAGATGTCCAACTCCAGACGTCCAGTTGCTCTAGGGCAAATTTGATTCATTTTTATCTATGTTGTTTTGTCAGTAATGGCTTTTTGACAGAGTCACATAACTTTTGATAATTTTTAAATATTAGTTTTGGAAATGTTTATTTTCCTTTGACTTTTTTTCTTATGCAAGCATTTTATTTTAGATGTAATCTCCTGAGAAACATATCCTTTTGCCATTTTAGATGAACATGAGAAAGAAATGCAAGTTGGCCGAGGTGTGTTTGGGTAGTGGCTTTGTGAATGTTAGTGTCTATTTTACAGGGAATATACAGGTCAGTGAGAGCCTTGGGAACAGCTTTTGTGGGGAAGGCACAGCTGTAATGCATTGGTTTTAAGGTTGAGGGATGAAAGAGTTCAAGTGGTTGTAGGGTGCACAAAAATGAAATATTGATTTTGATATTATTCCTTTGTAATTTTCTGTTAAATGTATCTTTCCTGCTTTTTTCTGACAGCGAAAAAGGGATATCTTTTACTTAATGGTCATTTTGACTGGAAATAAATGAAAGAGTGATCTCTGGCTTTTGCACAGTATTGTATTTTTATATAAAGTCAAAGAGACAGAGAGAGAGACCTCGCTCTGTGATAAATAATTTTACCATTGGCCAAATGTTCCTTTTTGTGCTAGGCCATGAATTTGATTTAGCAGTCTTTGTATGCAATAGTGCCTCTAACAACTTAACCAAATCAATTGCTATTAAATGTTAATTCACTGTATGAGAACACGTATGGATTTGACTGCAATGCCACTACATGTATATAGAGCCAGTATTCTCCACACCCCTCCTGCTGCAATAAAATGGTTTTCTGTGACCATATGCTCCTCTGGTAAAATCCCAACGAGCATCAGGCAACACCATTTCTTTGGTTTTGCTCTCTTTGTCAATCATCCACTCGTCTGCCTCATCCGGACACATGCCAGCCATGCACAACCATATGGAGCTCACTGTCAGTTACATTAAAGCAACACTGAGGCTCACTCCTCCCTTACGCATTCAGCAATGCAGGTCCGGTTGACTGGTGTAATCAAAGTTAAGGGTATTAAATGAGAACACAATGGAGCTGGATAGTGAACAGAGTGAGAATGTATGTGAATTTGTTTGTATGTATTTTTTTTTTTTGTGTGTTTTTTTTTTATGTGGTTTATGTGGGGTTTTTTTTTATGTGGTTTCCCATGAGGGGTGCATTAGATCTGCATTACCAGCTTTTGTGCCCACTGCATGTGTGGACATATCACTAACAATTCTGACAAACAGTATCATGCAAATTTTGTGGACCATTGGATACTTGGAATTTGTATTCTTAAAATGTTTGAAGACGTCAGTGCATGTATGCATACAGCACATTGTTTGCCACAGTTACTACCCAGAGGGAAATTTTATCACCGATTGATGATCTTTAATGGCTCAGGAGAGTGAAATGGGAATTCCACCGATTTTTCAATTTCTGCATGTTTCAGCGGCTCAGTGTGGAGAAATGTAGCAACTCAAATTTCTTTAGAGTGGTAGTGATAGAAACCAGCCACCAGCCATTTTATTTATTTTCCAAAATGACAAGTAAACCTTAATGTGTCATCTGAATTTTGAAAAAGGTTTAGTAAATAGTAAATATGAAGAAACAAACAAACAAAAAATAGCAGTTGGAGACACTGCAGAGATATTAAAGAGATCTCTTTTTGGTTTTTCTTTCCTAATCAAAACTTATAAATGTTGTTATTGCAAATGGTTAGTTTAAATATCCTATACTAGAGCTATTTATTATTTGAGCATCCTTCATTTGCAGCTGCAATTGGTCTTATGTGTTTTTTTCAGATTTTATGCTGCAAATTGTCATGTGTCTTGCCCATTACAGGGTTTGTGTCATTATACTTCTCCTGTACATTCAGTGTTCAACTGCCACCACAGGATGGCACTGTGGCTTTGTCATTAAACCTCGATCTACTCTATTGAACACAGCAAACTTTGATGAAGTGTTTCATTTTCTGCAAACAGAAACCACTGGAGAGTAAGAAAAAGAGAGAGGGAGTGTGTGCGAGAGAAAGAGAGTTTAGCTTGACCTTAGACTGAGGCGATTAAAAAAGTATGGCTTTAAACGAGACTCCGATGTGATCTTTGTGGCCTGTGATCCATGCATATCGAGAGAGCCAGGATAAGACAGTGACAGGAGGTGTGTATGTGTGTATGTGTGCGTGAGCTGCAGACGCCTCCAGATAGAAGAAGAGAGATGCAAATGGAGGAAGCAGAAGGTAAAACTATCTAATGACACAAAGCAGCCCCTGGAGGACAATTGCGCTTTGGCACATCAAGGATTCTGGCTCCCTTATGCCCAGCTCAGCTCACTTCCTGTCAATTCACTGAAGATTTCCTGCTCCTGATGGTATGCAGAGTCAATGAGGAGAGAAGGACGTCAGGCCCGGGGAGAGATGAGCTACTCGCTCTGATCTCCGGCCTGTTAAATAAGCATGAGGAGGTGGCAGCATGGAGACAGGAAGACTATTCCGGATGAGTGTCTATTCAATGGGTGCTTGTCACTCAAGAACTGGGCCTCTTCTGGAAGTATCAATTAGATGCCAGGATGCCCGCTGCTCATCCATGCTATGTCTAATAACTCTGTTTCTGTCAGAGATGGACCAGGCTTAGAGACATTGGTAGATAATTCTTTGTGCCAGGCTCCTTGTTCCATGATCATTTGAAACAATGTGGATATGGACAAATTAATACGTATGTAACATCCTCATGGCAATAACAAATTTTTACAGAAGCAGCTTTACAGAAAAATCCGGGTCTGAGCCCCCATGAGCAAGCCAATGGTGACACTGGCAAGGAAAAACTTCCTAAGAGCAAGAGGAAGAAACCTTGAGAGGAGCCAAGACTCAAAAGGAAAACCCATCCTCCTCTGGTGGACACTGTAACTAAAAGGGAGAGCCAAATGTTAACAGAGACATGAGGGCTTCCTGAGAGTCAGCGTCCCTCTGCTCCATCATCATCAAACTTGAGCGAACATGATGAGAGCAGTGGGACGACAGCACCTACACTCCCAGTTTACCATAATACTCTATGTCCATGAACCCCCAAATCTTCGCCTCTTATCTAACAGGAAAAACTAATTACCAAAGGCTTGACTAAACAAGTATGGTTTTTAGCCTGGACTTAAAGACTAAGGCTTTGTCTGAGTGCGAACACTGACTGGAAGGTTATTCCAAATTAGTACATAGGTACTAATAGTAAGTCAGCACCTTGTGATCTAAGTAGGCGTGACAGTTCATAATAAGAGATAAGTTCACTCAGGTACTGAGGGGCGAGGCTGTTTGGAGCTTTATATGTCAGTAAAAGAATTTTTAACTAAAATATGCAGAATTTAACTGGCAACCAGTGTAGGTTTGATAAAACTGGGCTGAGTTTTTGTAAGGACCCTGGCTGCATCCGGTAGAGGGAATGCATTTCTTAATTTGGGGATATGGCGAAGATGGAGGAAAGCTATTCTAGCGGTTTCAGTTTCTGGCAGCTTTTGGACTAAGAAGAGCCTCTGTTTTGTCTGAGTTGAATAGGAAGAAGTTACTTGACATTCAGCCTTTTATGTCTTTTACACAGTCCTCAGTGCTCTTAAGTTGAGGTTTATCATCTGGTTTGGTTGATATATACCATTGTGTGTCATCAGCATAGCAATAAATTGCAGGAAATTGATGCTGTGTTTACTAATGATGGTACCCAGTGGTAGCATATATAATGTGAATAATAGAGGTCCTAAAACATAGCCTTGTGGAACACCATACTTTTGTACGAGCAGAGGATTTGTGGCTTATATTCACAAACTGATAGCAATCAGTCAGGTAAGATCTGAACCAGGAAAGAGCTACTCCTGTTACTCCTACAAGATTTTCTAGCCTGTCTTGTAAGATAGAATGGTCTATTATGTCAAATGCCGCACTAAGATCAAGCAGAACCAGCAAAGATACGTTTCCTTGGTCAGAGAATAATAAGAGATTGCTTAAAATTTTCACTAGTGCTGAATTTTTTCATGTATGTGATTCCTATGCAAATAGGAACTTAATTGTTGTGCCAAAGCTTTTTCAAAGATCTTTCATATAAAGGGAAAATTTGTGGTATTTTTGATTTTTGTAATTTGACAGGAATCAAAATTAGGTTTCTTAAT
This sequence comes from Piaractus mesopotamicus, assembly GCA_023558415.1. Taxonomy (NCBI): domain Eukaryota; kingdom Metazoa; phylum Chordata; class Actinopteri; order Characiformes; family Serrasalmidae; genus Piaractus; species Piaractus mesopotamicus. The sequence continues at coordinate 12,514 of JAILXH010042371.1, forward strand.
CAGAGGTCTAATTACTGCTAGTGGAAGAATTTTTGGTATACAGCCAAGGTTAAGAGAGGAGTTTATTATTGACAGAAGAGGCTTGGTTATTTCTGGCAAAAATTCTTTGAGTAAAGTTGTAGGAACTAGATCTAATACGCAAGGAGAAGATTCTGAGGAGGAAATAATATTAATTAGCTCTGCTTGTTGAAGTAAGGTAAACAATTCCAGTCTCTCTGCAGTAGTTACACTGTACTCAAGATCTGGATTAGCTTTGTAGGGCAGCAGATTTGTAAAGGTTAACTGTGTGTTTGGATTTTTTTGCCTTTGTTTCAATTTTATTATTGAAGAAATTCATCAAAACATTGCTGCTGTAGGCTGATGGCATCTGGGGTTCAGTAGCTGTTTGGTTCTTAGTCAATTTAGAAATAGTGCTAAATAATAATCTATTTTCAATCAGAGAGAAGAGATAGGTTGACTGTGCTGCAGCAAGTGCCCTTCTATAGTCTATAAGGCTATCCTTCCAGATGGACTGGAATACTTCTAGTTTAGTTACCATTTATGCTCTAGTTGTAAGAGAGTCTGTTTAAAGCTCAAGTATCGTCATTGTGTCATGGAGCAAGTTTTTCTGCCTTATTCATTGACTTTTTAATGGAGCAACGTTTTCTAGAGTACAATGAAAAGTATCTTCTAAGCATTCAGTCATAACATCTAATTCGGTAGGTTCAGACAGACAGCTGATGAAGTTAGATGGCCGATTAAATGAGGGCTATGTACATAACTATAGTCTGTGGTAGTGGTATTCATCGGTATTTAAGAATTCATCAAGTCTAATCCACATTTCTGTGAGGCACAGAGCATCAAACTCATGATCAGTAATAAGTTAATTTACAACGACAGCCTTAGATGTAAGAGATCTTATGTTGAGCAGTCCTAGCTTTAGACCAAAGGTGCTGTCTTTGCAAATTGGTTTAACTAGTCTGACATCAATTAAGTTAGTAGAACAAACATTATGAGGTTTTCTGAAACTTTGTTCGATTTGGGGAACACTCTCCTCTGGTGGGCAATTGGGTGGAACCTATGTGGCGTCTCAAGGCAGCTAGCAGATGGTCAGTTTAGCCTGTCTTTTTAGGGAATTATGTTCCTTAAAAAAAAGGTACTGAGGACATACTGTTTAGGGTACCAGCCCAGTGACCCCATCTGCCTTTTTGCATAAATGCGAAGGCCGTATTTTCACCATTCAAAGTTCAAAACTCATTAAATATCAAACATCACATGCCATGTTTTTTTCAGCTGCATTTAGCTCATGGAGTGTAATTTATATACCCTGCATTGAATGACCCAATGGTAAATTTTTCAGGTTTGTTGAAAAAAAGTCACTCCAAAGGACATTTTTTTTTTTACATGATATGCTTACTAGAGACTTAGACCCGAATCACTGTAAAGCACCCATTGTAACAAGCACTATACCAATAATTTTAAATTCAGTTAAATATCACTGTAGACCCAAACAAACGACAGCCAAAAATGTCAAATGTCTGGGACTCCTCACTGTGATTTGAAACTAATAAGAAGCATCACCACAGACACACATATATGCCAGCCAAAGTCATGTCTAAAATGCTTAATCATAAGTCTTAGGTTACATTCAATTAATGATTAGTTTGATTATCATACTGAATTTCTTCTCAAAGTGTCATTTAGTTGCAAGGATGCCCACTGTTCCACCATGCTAATGCAGGAGCAGGTCAAGGAGCATTGGATGGGACCAAGAGGAAATTGAGGTTAATCCTGTCTGTGCCAGCCTCTTTGTTCTTTGTTCTGTCTAACTTGGTCATTTGAAACAATATGCATATAAACAAAATAAGAAGCATTGCTGCAGACTCAAGCATGTGGCAGCCAAAGCTACGTTTAAAATGTCAAATGTCATGGCCATGACACACTGACCCAGGATTCCTCAGCAAACACCAACATTCTGATGTTGGCAGTCTAATTTATACTGTTGCAGAATGAGAACTGTCAAGCCAAATGTACCAGAGAGAATGGAGGAGAACATTATAAAAACTCCTAACAGAACATGAACCCAGTCTGTTGATGTTTGTTGGAGAATGTTGCTTAAAAACTGGGTGTTATCTGGAAGTGTCAACTAAATTCCAGGATGTCCACTGCCCATCCATGGTACTTTATGTCTGACATTGCAGAAGCAGGATGAAGCATTAGCTCTGGAGAGATCATGAGGAGGAGATGGAGATAATATTGCACATCGCCTGTAAACTCAATGAGAAGCATCGTCCTGAAATCACCCAAACATATGGCAGCCAACGTTGTATCAAATCCAATGAGCGCTTGTCACACATTAAGAGCTTGTCACTCAAGAACTAGGCCTCTTCTGCAAGTGTCAATTAGATACCAAGATATCCACTACTCATTTATGTTATGGATTGACTTTATTTGTGACAGTACGAGAGCAGCTAGAGGAGCATCACCACTGGATGGCATCAAATGGAGAAGATGGAGGTTGATGGTTCTTTGGGTCAGCCTTGTTGTTCTTCGTCCCAGCTTCCTTGATCATTTGAAACAAGGCACATATAGAAATACCAAGACCAGTGAGATCCATCATCGCAGACCCAAGCATATGAAAGGTCTAATTGGTGCTTGTCACTCAAGAGCTGGACATTGTCTGGAAGTGTCAATTAGATGCCAGGATGACCACTGCTCATCTATGTTATGTGAAGACTTTAGTTGTGGCAGTGTGGTGTCAGCTTGAGGAGCATTACCCATGGATGGCATCAGATGGGTGAAGATTTAGGTTGATGATTCTTTGCGCAAGCCTCATTTTTCATTGTCCTAGTGTCTTTGATCATTTGAAGTAATGCTCGTATACCAACACCAACACCACTGAGTGCCCAAACATATGGCCGGATCCAATGGGTGCTTGTCACTAAAGAACTAGGCCTCTTCTGGAAGTGTCAATTAGACACCAGGATGACTGCTGTTCATCTATGCTGTCAGTGCTCAAGCAGGCCTGGAGTTTCATCATCAGATGGAGAAAATTGTGGAGAAAATAGTGGACGGTTCTTTGTACCAACTTCCTTAATCATTTGAAATATACATATTAACACAAAGAGAAAGCATTGACCCAATCGTATCCTCCTCATTCCAAATGTCTAGTTACTGGACATTATTTTTCCCAGGTATTCTAGCTTTATAGAAGCAGGTACATCACCACACTTTTTTGTGTTTCTACAGAACTCAGTCTTTGTATAGGTCGAATATTTAATAGAATGTTTCCTTTTTTTATCGTCTTAAACAAAAACAAATATGGCAGCTGATGAGGTAGACATTCACTGCCTCCAAGACCAAATGAGTCACTGTTTCTGAATTATCCAGTATTTGCTTCAGAAATGTTTGTATGTATGTCCTTCTAGAACGTCCCTATTGTGAAAGGTAAAAGTGAAATAGTACATATTTATATAGACTCATGTATTACAAAACATCATTTTGTAAAAGTAAAATCATATGTTTATTTGGGAGTGATAGTAGATGATGTTCTATGAATTTGATTTAAGTGGATTTCACTGTCGAGTGTACTGGGCATTAGAATTAGGCACATGAAATCTGCAAGATTTTGAAAAAGTAACATATTTATTATCATCAGAAATGTCATTTTAGAATCAAAAGTGTATAAAATGCTTTTGATTTTAAAATAATCCATGTAATATGTAATTAAGCTTGTGAAATATTTTCTGGCATTTTGCGTTAATGACCACAATTGTTTAATTGTTTTGTTCATTCTAGATGTAGTAAGATGAATCAGTGTTTGTGCTTTCATATGAAAATTGAATTTCATATGAAATTTCATGAATACAAAAATTGTTATGAAAATATTTTAGGAGCCATTCATGCTCCAGGTACTTCGAAGAGTTCAGAAACTTTTCGATGCAACTGCACATACAGTAAACGCAGGGAAAGTTCAGTGATTGCTTTTTGTGTTTTTATGTTGGCAATAATAAATATGTTTTTCAAAAACACTCACATTTCATGCACCTAAATCTAAATGGTTCTTTGTGCTAGTCAACTTGTTCTTCATCCCTTCGTCTTGTCCCTTCCTTCACTGTGATTTGAAGCAATTCACATGTAAATACAATGAGAGGCATCACTGCAGACCCTGGCATATGGCAGCCAAAGCTGTGTCTAAAATGTCGAACGTCTGAAAACTTTCAAATCTGCCATTTCACTAATTACTGTGAATGTGGGGATGGTCTCCTGGTAGTACGTAGGCAGCGAAGTGTCTGTTAAACAGGCCTCCACCTGTTTCTGTTGTGTGGATGACAGAAGCCATCTGTGGTGCCGTGCCGTCGTGAACGTGCCGGCCCGTGACTCGTTGCAGAGCTTATCTCAGAATAGGTGAATCTCAGCACCCTGTGACGCATGACTCTCATAGGAAACTGTTCATCGATCTGATTTGTAATGTGTTTAGTACATACAAAACTGTTTTGCTGAAGCAAAAACACGCAAGAAAGCAGGTTAGATGAATGAATCTTGTAGAACCCAAGATGAAACCACAAGCTCTATTACCAAATTACAATTATTATACATGCCAAACAACATAGCACTTCTACCATCTTAGGGCAATAGGGCTCAAGCCCCTCCTTGGGTCTATTTTTGCACGTCTGGTCCAACAACTGACGAAGAGATGAGGTTGAGGAGGACTAGTGTAAACAATACTGAGACCCTGAACGTATGTGGTACTAACATTTTGTCTGCAGTAATCATAACTAGTGAACAGTGAGACATACAGTTGCTTACACAAAAATTGTATTGTGAGTCCTTGTTAGCTTACTTGTAATGACTGTTACAAATGTTGATCTTGTCTGGCTTGCTAACACAACTTGTAAAGTGTACTGTATTGGTGGGTGAATTATTCTTAAAAAATATGTGATGCAGTGATTTAAATCTGATACTTGGGGGGGGGGGGG
>JAILXH010042371.1:26537-42963 GCA_023558415.1 Piaractus mesopotamicus
TGCTACCTGAAAATTGAGATTTTATCTGAATACTGTTAAGGTGATTACAGTTAGTGAAGTGCTTAAATACTTTAATTGAGGGTTGACTACAAACTTTCTTCATTTACCTTTATTCAATCCCTGAAACATCACAGCCATCAACATCTTAAAGTTTTTTTTTAAGTAACTATATGGAAACTCCAAAATGATGAAGCAGTATTGATTAAGTTATAGTAGTGATGCTGTTTCCACATGTTAGCATTGAAAAACCATTCCATGCCTCACTGCTGGATATAAATGTTGCCATGGTAATAGCATTATTTGCCTTCCTGCCCATGTACGGGGATGATGGTGTTAATAACTATTCTGTCCTATAAAGTGTTTTGAAAACACTCAAATGTTTTCCAGTACAACTAATGGTGCATTTTAGCTGAAGTTTTGTTTTAGATGACTGGGTGCACCTGGGCTTCAGTAAGGAACAGTCAGCGTTCATGTTTCCCAGAAAAAAAAATATCTGATTTATTCTTGACAGTAAAAGTTGAGAAAAATTGAACTTATTGGAAAAATATGCTGCTGTTTTTGCTGCAATTTTTCTGTCACTGTTCCATTGAAATATATTGCATATGTGATTTGTCTGGACCTGTTGGTGGTCCACAAATGTGAAAGGAATGTGGTTACTTGATTAAAGCACCATTTAAATCCATTCATGAGGTAGTATACCTTCTCTTGTGGAATACTGTGGCATTTCTTCGTGATGACCTTCAACTGTTTGAGGTGCGGGCAGATGCGGTGCCATTCTGTTGACCTGCTCATGATATTCCTCCACATAGCGCTGCATCCCCAGAGTTTTGTCCTGGTTAATGTTCTTACCCACCTCTACAAGGTTAACAACACACATGCAGAACATGCTTTAACCCATAGATGTCACAGTACTTCTATATTCATTATTTCTATCTCACTGGTAGCAGTGAGAAGAGCAGAACTTGTGCCAATATAAATTTTTAGCTAACTTGTCTTTCAAAAAAGTTGTTTGGCTAGTTGTTATCACCAAAAAATTAGAGTGTTCTAGAGAACTGTGAAAAGTATTTTGTTAGTAACTTGGTAGTAGGGGCTGGAGCAGCAGACACTGAGGTGGTTTGTGCATTGCAGAACAGTTTTTGTTGTCTCTGCCTGCAGTAAAACACTGACTATCTGATGTAAACTACATGTTAAAATCACCAGAGCTCTCAGAATCTGAGCTCTCACAGAGAATTTAAGCTGACCCTGGCTATTTGTGTTTCCTTGTACAGGTATTATCAGACCAGTTGCAAACAAACAATTATTTATCAAGTTGAATGCTAGCAGCAAGCCGCTATATGTATATATATTTCAGAGTGAGACATTTACTCCATCCCATTTTAAGAAGTTATTTCTAAAATTAGTTTGAAACGATAGGTAGTAAGGTTGCTGTTTAAACATTCTGCCTTGGCATACACTGCATGATTTTAGCCTGATATGTAGGCCTTGCAGAATGGAGGCAAAAATGTCTATGTATATAGCTCTTTACCCTATTTGAATGATGAGAACTGCAAGGTATAAACGTCAATATGTTGCTTTTTTAAATTGTCTTTGTAAAATAGGGTGTAGAGAGATTGCTTTATCCTACCCATCTACATTACCACTTAGTTTTAGCTTCAGTGCACAGTGTTAGCAAAGCTGTTGTAGCACCCCTTCTGCTCAGTACAACTTTTTTTCTTTTTTTTTTAACCACGTGTAAAGCCTTTCCACAAATGATCCCACCATTGCCATCATTTGTGGGAAGGTTTTACATGTGGTTCAGTGCAAAGTGCAAGGACCTGGGTTTGCCACGTAAGGACTACTTAGTACTTACTGTGGTAAGTTCCAACTCGGTGTTCATATTCATTACTGTTCATGCAAAAAAGGAAATACATGAATTAAAAGCAGTTTCTAGACCTATGGACTCTTGTTGACTAGAAACATCTGTCCCATAAAAGAAAATCTCCTGACTCAGCTTCAGTACAGGATAAAGTCTAAGGCTACAAGGCTGTTCAGACATACTAGTACTTTCTAGTACCTTCAAGCCAACAACAGTTTTCCCTTTGGACTGAATCTCTTCCACTTTTAAACTCGTAGCCCCACCTCTAATCAGACTGGGCTAAACCCTTGCTTAGAGCAAGTGGGTTAACAGAGAATAATACAACAGTCTAGGTATATTCATAGAAACATCATTGTCGACAAAATACACAATGACATGTCATTTGGCCGTTCATTCAAATTACCAGTGAGTATATCAATTGTTTATATTTAACATTGTTTTTTCTCACAGGTACAACAATGTCTGGCTCTCCCCCTAAATATGAGCATAATTCATTACGTAACAAACTATACAATAAAATATGTAACTATGTGATTACATTTAAATAGTATAGCAAAATGACAATAAGAACTGTAGCAGGGTAAACTCCTGCTACATTGTTGTGCCACTGTGTCTGTTAAAATCAGCAATTTGCAAATGAATGTTTGCATATTCTTAATGCAAATAGGCTTTGTGATGCTCATGCCCAGAAGTGCCAGTTGTTCATTCGTGCCATTTGTTTTATATTCATACATGGGCCTATGCAATTCCTGCAGCACATTAAGAAATCAAACATATAATAATGCCCTCTATGAACAGCCACAAATGAGATTAACAGTGTGTGCCAGGGCCAATAAACGTTGCAAGTATAATGAAGCAAGCAGAAGTACTAGACTCACAAATGCAGCAGCATAAGGGCGTAATTTATCCAAGGTGCTGCTGCAGCATACAGCTTCCTCATGGCAGGCTATTTACAGTCTGACAATTAAAGCTTGGGTAATTGCAGCATTGTGCGTTTTCACAAACACAAGTGTTCGAATTTGCAAAGAAATCACTTTCATTCTCTGCCATGCATGGCTTTGACTGAAGGATTTTCTTGGGCTGTCATTCTTGTCATCTCCCCCCTCTATGCATCAATCCCTCTCTCTCTCTCTCTTTCTCTTTCTCTCTCACTCTGTCTATCTCTCTTTTCCTTTAACAGGGGGATGATGAAAGGAACAGATGGTGGGTAGTGAATCTGGTGTCAGCTCCAGCAAGCCTGCTGTCAGATCATTTACACCTTCTCATATCCGACGCCACTCGGCTGTGGAGTCGCCCGCACGCTGGACCACACCAACTGCCAGAAAGTGACATAGTGTAAAATACGCTGTTTCAGAAATGTATAAAAATAACACTATGCTCTGATGAATCTCATAACTTGTGTGGCACTAGAAGATGGATCAGTCTGATATCCATTAATCATTATGGATAACAGAAGAAAACTTTGTATGAGAAAAGTTTAGCAGCAATGTTTATTTATCATTTGTTTCCAAAGGTAATTTGGTACCAACATGATTTGCTGTTTTGATGAAGAGTTAAAAGAATACTCTAATATTTTTTAACCTAATCTCTATCCGCTGCATCTGTAGCACACTGTCAATTACCACAAATAATAATTTTGATGCATTTCTGTGTACTTAGAGAAGACAGAAAACTCATTGATTCAGAGCACACTTAGAATACAATCAAATGGGCAGATGATTCAGCCAGTGGGCAGGTACTTCACCCAATAGAGAGGAGATTCAGTTTAATTCAGTAATATCAAGTTAGAAATTATTGTTCATGGTAAACAACGTACACGCTATAGATTTAGCAGATATAAAAATATACCTAGCCGATCTGATCCAAAATCAGTCCTGATTTGTGAATATCTGCTGTGGTGTTGTCTGGAACACCTGTTTCGTTCATTTTTAATAGCTCATAGTAAGTCATACTGTACTTTAAGCCATATTGGCAAGTCTGCATGACCATAATAGAGACCTGGGTGTGGTTTGAGTGGGTTGAGAGAAGTTTTGTGGAAGTATATTTACAGAACAATTTGAGCTTTTTGGGTTACTATTGATTTCTGTCTTTCATTTGTTAGCAATGTTAGCCTCCTCCACTTGTACATCAAAGAAGCAAAATTTGGACCTCAAACACATCTTGGCTAAAAAACTACATCTGAGGAAAGTGGAAAATTGGCTAATTTGATTTTCTTTGCCGAACTTTTTCCATTGATCCTAATATTTTAAACTGGCTTATCATTGTTGCCCAAGAAACAATTAAAAGCCTTAAGATAATATACTTAAAGCTTAGCTTAGAGTTTGCTACATGTAGTACATTTTGGGATTAAATATCATATCTGGGACCCATTTACCATTGCATGAGGTCATCAAAAGACTTCATTAACAACTCCTACATACATGATAGCATTACAGACAGCACTGGAGCAAATCTTCAGATTTGCAACTTGACTGACTATTAACTAGAAAGCGGAAATCTCAGCTTTTGGTTTGGTGAACAATAGACATCCCTGATGTAATACCAAAGGTTTTAATCTCAATATGAATTCCTTATCGCTGCGAATAACTGCAGATATATTTGCATGGCAGATCATTATCAGTGAACAATGGTTCAGTCAGAATACTGTCAGAAGTGGGAAATGCTATTATGCATTATGCGTTGCCAAATCAGTTTAAACATCATTTAAATATTTTTTTTACGTAAAACTGTCCACCAGTTTGATATTCATGTGGAGTTCTGTTTGTTGCTGTTAAGTGAAACAGTCCCTAAAATAAATTCTCACATTATCATGAAGCCATGAAATAAAGCAATACTTTAAACAGTACAAGAGTGTACACCATTTACTATACACACTACTATTACTATTAACCACACAATAAGAGAATAAATAATGTAATATAATTTTCTTTGTGAAATGTTCATGTATAAGGCCCAGTTGACATTTTTTCAAATGTTGTAAAAAATAAAAGGTAGGACTGTCAAAGTTAATACATTCATAACACATTATTAATGCATTATTAACACCTCTAATTTTTAAGTTATTTTCCTTGGTTTAATCATTCAGACCATCCGTAGTGGGGTGAAGCTCAGCTGCACACGCACTTGATAGAATCTGCAGTTGTAGCCCTCTCGTTCAAATAAAACATTTCAAAGGCTTTTAAAGCAATACCAGTACATTCACATGATAAAAACAATGTTATTTTGAATTAAGTTAGTAAGTACATGTTTTTAATAAAACAGGATGAACTGCTTTTTAAATAGGAACAAATCTTACTTTAGGGATAAATTTGTGCAAATAAGGCAAACACAATTAATCGTGATAATTGATACAAAATAATGGGATTTGTGGTAATTAATTGTTTTAGTCATTCCTTTTTTTATCCCAAGACTTGTGTCCTTACCACTACTCTCTCATCTCTGGGGCACTACTTTAATACTTTAATTATTAAGAGTTCAGTATTTGTCTATACATATAAACAACTGCATACAACAACCTAGAGGATGTTTAGAAACACTACAATGTACCACAGTGCATAATCTTGTTGTCTATGTGAACTTTATTTTAGATTGAACTCACTTATGATTTGCTATAGTATCAGGAATTTACTATATATGGATCATTTTATCAAAGTTTCTCTTTAAAAAACTCTAAAACTTAAAAACTTTAAAACACAAAAAGTTTACATAGTTGAGATAAATGTGTATCAGTAGTGACAATTCTTAATGTTACATACTGATATTTAGACTTTGGGACGCATTTACTTCAAGACAATAGGATCTAGCTGCTCACCATGTGGCCATAAGGAAGAGGGATGCAGTCTCATTTCCTGTTAAAAAATGTAAATATGTGACTAATGAAGTTTTAGTTCATATTTGCATATGTGGTAGTAAATCTTAAAATATGGTAGTAAATCTTAAAAGAAACAAAAAAGATAATTTGAAAAAGAACATTTGAAAAAAAATATGTATGTGTAAGTATTATTTTCACAAGTTTAAATTTAGGGGTTAGGGTTTGGGACAGACACCTATCAATAGAAAGCACCCTAAAATTGTGATTTTGTACATATTCATCTTACTGTTATCTCAGTTAATGCCTTGGGTTTAAATAGATAATAATAAAATCTTTGTAAATATATGAGGTCTGAATATGTTTTTTTTTTTTTTTTTGGTCATAGGTTTTTACTGTGGGACCGCAGTTTGAAGTGATTCGGCAGAATGATCCATATAGCACATCTTAAGCCTACTGTATAATTGCATGTGTTGTCTGACCTATGGCAATGTCAGTCCTTCCGATCTGTTGCAGAGCGCGAGACAGTCTGTCGTAATACGTCTGCTCGCCATGAGTCTGGAGCCAGTCTGTCAGAGCTGGACGACAGTGGGCCTCCTTATCTGAAAAACACACGTGAGTAAACAAACACACACACACACACTCTGTATGATGCTCTAGATAGCTGCAGTCCAGACAGGCACATTAGGAGCTGCCAGTAAGGGCTGAGACAAATCTTCATATGGCTCCCTCTCACACAATTAAACAATTTCCTCCTGCCTGTTGCTTTAATGACCTCTCTCTGGGATGAAGTGGGTTCACTGACACAATCACAGCGCTGGAGGATTTTGATTAGGGAGCTACAAAACGCTTTATTGGTGGCGCCCTGTGCCTGTGCACTTTGATGTAATTCAAGAGATAAGCAGATGCACGGAATTAAGTGTTCAGGTGACCCATAATGAATCTGAGTATCTTGTATTAAAGTCCTAATGCGGTTCCTTGTAGAATACTATGAATCATATTTCGTCATGAACACTAGACTGAACCACTCAAGTGTGGAGTCTTTCTGCCTGAAGAGACTAGGTTAAACAATAGTGATGGAAAGTCTGTACCTCCTGAGTCTCTTTGCGTGCGGGACAGAACTCTCAGTTGGTTCTTCTCTGCAGACAGGCGCTCAAGCTGTTTGAAGATGTTCTCCTCAGGGTGGGATAGGGCCAGGAAGAGCTCCTCACACTCATGCACTGTCAGCAGATCCACCAGTCGCTGCAGCTGATGGATCCCCAAGTCCTCCGCCACTGAGACCGCAGTAAAATGACAGTGAGTTGAGCCTTAGAGGGATGATTCAGCCAAAAATTAAATGTGCACAATTTAATCCTTACTCCAAGCGCAATCAATCATTGGTGTCCAAAGTTTCTTTAGTTTCACACTGGAACTATGAGGCTAAAGTAATGTTTCAAGACAGTGCCTGTAAGCCAGACACATGCACAGATTGACCCCAAGGGAGGGCTTGACTCCTGCCCCTTTGCCTTCAGACTGTGTAAGTGCCCTCTTGGTCAGTGTGTGTAATAACAGTCTTTTATATGGCCATTCTTCAACATCAGTTTCTGCAAGGCAAGGCCTCACAGAGTTAGTGTGTCAGCTTTCGTTCCACAAGCTCGTTCACTTTTGGGGGCCATCTCTAGTGCAGTACTGACACCTCTAAAGATTTCACTGCAGTTACCCTGACCCACTACAACACTGTAAACTCTGCCAATAAAGCACCGATCATTTCTTTAAGAAAAGTCACATTTTAAAATGCAGGGTTGGGATAGCTCCTGAACAATTTGCAGTTAACTACTTTGTAGCTACTTTCCCCGAATTTGTAGCTCGCTACAATTTAGCTATTTTTCCAGAAAAAGTAGTGGTGACTTTTTAGTTACTTTTCAAAAAGTAGTGCACTACTTTTTAGCTACTTTTGTCAGAATGTCTGTGAATCTCCGCCTGACACACCAAACAAGCCCAACAGAACAAGTGTGAACAAGACACTGCATTTAATCATGTGCTAGAAAATAAGACATACAATTGAAAAGCTGCAAATATACAAAAAGATCACCGAAAAGTAAGTTTAAGTGTAACCAACAATCAAAGTTACATAACCAAAGGTGTGATATCCAACAAAAATTTAGACTAAGTAAAGTCAATCATTCCAGCTTTTTCCTAACAAAAATCAACAAAAATAACCAAATACAAACCAAACAACTTTGTGCAAAGCATTGTCAACTGTTGAAATAAAACTGCTCCAATTTAAACATTTCAGAAAGAAATGTACAGACATGACATTCAGAGTCCTCTAAACTTCAGCAACACTTCAGCCTCAAAATTCTCATCAGTGACCCCGGCTCTGTTTGGGGTGAGAATCAGGCCTGAATAATCTCTCCACTGCTGCAGAGCTGTTGTGGCTCCACAGCATAACTAGATATTTAGGTAAAATAACATAATCCTCCTTTGCTGTAAAATCGTTATAACACACAGTTATAACACAGTTGTAACACAGTTTTCACAAGCAATGGTATTAAATGCTGGATTTAATGCATAACTGCTAATTCACCAACCTTTAACGCTGAAGGCTGACTTGCAAACTGATGGTCACACAGCAATACAGATAACGAAAAGGCAAAGAGAAAGATTTAAGATGAACATCGAAAATTTGGAGACTAATGGACTTATTTGCATTTATAAGCACTCAGTTGGTTTCCTCATACGTTTAATCTGCAACAACCCGCAAGGCTGAAGTCAGTTTCTCATTCACCAGCTTCTTGTTCAGATTTTCCCGTTCCACCTTAAATGACGCAGCATTTACAGTCTGGTGCCCCAGGCACCATTTAAGGTGGAATGGGACAATTCGAACGTTGGTAAGGTAACGTTGAGAGACATTTTACAAGAAAATTGCAGAAAAGTTTCCTGGCTGAGGTGCGAGAAATGCGGCTATAGCTGACCTAAAGCTTAAAGCAGAGCAAAGTAAGTCTGTGTTTTCATTTTAATTATATTTTTATCCTATACTAGAACGTCAGCACATACTGAGACATATTTACAGCCAAGATGGTAAAACGAATATATAATATTGTGGCTCCCAAGGTGGTTTCATTTTTGTTGAAAGGACAACATGGCTCTTCTTAACATTTACGTTGCGACCCCTGAGCTAAGCCTACTAGTAAGGGGTGATCAGCGCGTGGGGCCAGTGCGTGCCCGTTTGCTCAAACTGTCCACGGCTCAGTCAGGATTGCATAATCGCCACCAGCCCAGTTAATAACTGCGTTTTAAGGTTCACATTTTACACGTTCACATGTTCACATGTACATCTAAGGTTCACATTGCCTGAAGTTTGTAGCGAAATTGTAGCGAAAATTATCGCTATAGCTACACAAAAATTTGTAGTTAGCTACAAAAAGTAGCACGCTACTTAGCTACTCCCCCATCCCTGTTAAAATGTCATTATTTTGAACAACCAAACATAGGGTTGTGCTAATAATTTGCTAAACAAAGCTTTTGTTATTGTAAAAAAGAAGGATTTAGGCCAAACTGTAAAGAATTTTCAAATAAAGCTTAATATTGGTTAGCATAATGTGTAACATTCCAACCTTGTATGCTGCAGAACAGGGTTTAAATCCTAGTTTGGGTAGCTAAGCTAAAAGCTAATACTTTTGGCTGCTTTGGGAAAACTCCTAACATCACTTTTCGTTTCCTCTGGAATATGATTACACTGTCTCTCTTGATAAGAGAGGCTGCAATATGCTGTAAAATTAAATTAAATTCCATTAATGATAATGTTGCCTTTATGTCCCTTGAGTCTCTGTCCCCTAAAATGTCACTGCATGGGCTTGCTTTAAGAATTTGCTAACCCCTGAAAATGAACTGATAAGATCACATGATATGACCTTTGAAAATAAACTGATAGGTTCACATGATATAAGGTCTGCCTGACATTACCTGGCAGTACAGTACTGATTGAAATTCAGACTTTTGTATGCGTGCAAAACAATAAACAAAAAAACAAAGGTTATCATTAAAGTACTTAGCATGGTTGTAGCTTGTAATAGCAATACACATCATACTATGATGACACATGTAACAGGATTAAAATGGACCTTCATTTGCCACTGTAATTTTATATGAGCTATCAGTTCAATTGCTACAAAGACCCACGGAGGGTGTTCAGTCATGGTTTGACTGAACTTTGAAAGAACTAATTGGGACATCTTTGAAGATCAAGACTTAGAGAAGTATGCATCAACTGTTCTCTGCTACATACTAAACTGTGTGGACAATGTCACAGTCAAAATAAAAAAATATAGATCAAAATGCTCCTCATGGACTGCAACACGCCTTTAGGTCTGGGTATAAAGTCTTCTACACCGCTGCCAGGACCAACCTGAAGAGATGCATTAGGGAGGCAAAAGCAGACTACAAGAGGAAAATCGAGGATCACTTCATCAACAATGACCCAAGGTGGGTGTGTTAGAGTATACAGCATATCACAAACCACAAGACGAGCAGCCATACCGCCGCCAAACGAGATGCCTCACTGGCAGAGGAACTCAATTGTTTCTTTGCTCATTATGAGGTGACACCAGTAGAGGCAGACTTACTCCTGCCACCAGCCTCCAACAACTATGTCCTCACGGTACCGGAGCATGAGGTGAGACGCATGCTTAAAGCTGTGAACCAGAGGAAAGCCCTGATGGTGTAACAGGAAGGGTATTGAAAGAATGTGCGGATCAGCTCTCTATGGCCTTCACAAAAATCTTCAGTCTATCCTTGTCTAAATCCATCATCCTACCTTGTGTTATTGAAATCTACCCCAATTATTCCACTTCCAAAAAAGCCTATCATCAGTCACCTCAACGACTACCATCTGTTCGCACTTGTCATAATGAAGTGTTTTGAGAGGCTGGTCCTGCAGCACATCAAAGCCAGCCTTCTACCAAGTTTCTGCCCACACCAGTTCACCTACAGGGTTAACAGGTCCACAGAAAACGCCATTGCCACTGCTTTTCATACAGCACTGACCCACCTTGAACACCAGGGGAGCCTTTTATACACTCAGACTGGTCACTCAGCTCACTGACATAGAACTTTCCCAATCCATCAGCAGCTGGATTAAAGACTTCCTTACCAATCTCACCTAGACCGTTAAACTTGGTCCCCACCTCTCCTCTGCCATCACACTCCACAGGGCTGCGTGTTCAGCCCCTTCTCTATGGCCTTTACACTCATGACTGTGCCCCCACCCATCCCAACAGCACTATAATCAAATTTGCAGACAATTCAACCAGGACAGCCTACAGATATGAAGTCCAAGGACTTGTGATGTGATCTTGTCCTGAACTCCTCAAAAACTAAAGAACTCATCATAGATTTCAGAAAGAACTCTACAGAACCAGACCCATTATACATCAAAAGGGACTGTGTAGAAAGGGTACATGATTTTAGGTACATGGATACACACTTTGCTGAAGATCTCTGTTGGACCACCAACACCACGGCATTTGTTAAAAAAAGGCACAGCTGCGACACTACTTTCTGAGAATCCTCAGGAAAAACAACCAGCAAAAAAAGCTTCTGGTGTCTTACTACCACTGCTCCATTGAAAACCTGCTAACATTTTGCATGTCCACATGGTACAGCAGCTCAGCAGTGAATAGAAGAGCCCTTCTGAGAGTCATCAGCACAGTCCAGAAGATCATCGACTGCTCACTGCCCTTCATGGAGGAGGTTTTCAGGTCCTGCTGCCTCAGCAGGGTAGCTGTTATACTGAAAGGCCCATCCCATCCCGGACATCATCTGTTCGTCCTGTTACCCTCACACAGATGCTACATGTCCATCACATTATGGACAAACAGAACTGACCATTGATAAGGATTAGTGGATGGCTAACATATATTGTGCATTAAAACAGATGGGCTACAATCTCTAACTGTACACCAACAAGGTGGATCTACAAAGTTAGTGTTTCTAATAAAGTGGCCAGTGAATGTACATTATCAAGGTAAAGCCATTTAAGTCATAACTGGGGAATTCTACCAGTTATTCCACTGAAAGAGAGTGATAAAAAGAGAGACACACACAGAGACAGTGGTGGGGATGAGAACCCCAGGTATCTTCCCCAGCACAGCAGCTATAACCTTATATGTATATGGCATAAGTATATGTAAATTAGACAAACTACATATAAAATTGCTGATTAATCAGTATAGATCAAAACAGTGTTATAGGTTCAGTCAACAATAGTGTCCCTCATGCATATCCTAATAACATCAGCAAGAGTCACTCTCAGTCAGGCCCAAGGCCTTGAAAGTTCCCAAATAGTCCCCTTTCACCCAGTTCAACAATGATGGAAATACACAATTCTAATTCCTGAACCATATGCTGTCGCTATGTTTAGTAGAATAGATTAGAGATGGACATAAACAAGTTCTTATCTCATGTCACAATAACTTTAAATCGCTCTTGAAGCGCCATGATGTTCATAAAGAGAACAAACGCCACAAAAACATACCACAAGCCTCAAAGACACACAAAAGCCAAATATATACTCCTAGGTGTAAGAAATATATTCTTATTACAGGGGATAATCTATTTAATCTTCAGTAAAAAGTAGCAAAGAGTGTCCTTTGTGTAATATGTGCCTTTCCAACAAAATATGTTTTAGGCAAAAAACCTTATTTCAGCACTGTTGTAAAATAATGTCTCAGGCATCAGGCAGCATATTCATAACCATTTCATGGAATACCTCTCTATGAGGCAGCTTTCAGAGGCATTGAACACTTCAGACATCTGGTTCCTATCACCACTGCTGTGAACAATTGTGACTCAGTAAGTTTGTCTAAAATGATGCATTTCACATCAAACCACTCAATGACTTTGTTTACATTTAAAAAATGTAATTATCACTGTTGTCGGAAGAAAACCTCATATCTCCATTTTTGACGTTTTTCATAATTTGAAAATACCTGTTGTCCTTTACATGGTGTGTAAATTTCATAATGAATGGACTAAAAGAAATATCCCCAAATGACATGGAAAAAAAGTCTGGTTCCATTAAAAGTAAAGTAGGTTTTTTCCTTCTCTTGTAAAGTTACCATTTTGGGTTTCTTTTGACAAAAGCATTACGCAGAAATTTTAAGAAATTGTTAGAAAATTTTGTACTTTTTGGCCTGTATGTGCACAGACAGCACCATAGACAAACCTTTTACAGGTACTGCTACAGTTTTACAGTTTCACCACCTGATACGTATGTGTTTTAGCATACTCTTTTACAGTCACTATGACAGCTGCTGCCATTAAAAACTCAAACTATCATCCTCTGTGGAAAGTTTATAACAGCTGTGAGTATATTGGAAAGGACAGGTGCAGGTTCAAGTTGCAATCAATTAGCAGGGCTGGCACAGGAGACACATACTTTCTGCCTTCCATCATTGTCACCATCTCTGACTAAATCTGCTCCTCATGTCAATATCTCACCGCAGGTGTAATACTCGCTTATATCTCACTCATTTTTCATAAGGCTCTCGTTTTTTGAAAGCTGTTCTCGTGTTTAACGGCTGCATTTCTCACCTGTGTCTTCACTACAACTCAGGCTGTGAAGGAGGAAGAAGATGGGGAAAAGTAGGGGGGCTTGCATTACAGCAAAAATGTCCTCTGATGCTCTGCTCCTGTCTTTATTTTCAAATAGCCTCAGTGTTCCAGAATCATGAGTCACAGTGCACAGAACTTGATGCGAGGCATTCTCCTGTTATATGGACAAATGAGTGTGCTGGGCCAAATTCTGTTGAAGGAACAGCCAGTGCTGCAGGCTACAAGCACAAAGGCCTGAAATAGTCAAGGTCTTCTTAAAGGACACCTTCCTTTGCCCCTTATCTTCTATCCCTGGCAGATTTTGGCTCTGGGATGAGAATTTGCCATTAAGCATTTAGCATAAGACTGCTAGTTCATCACTGTTCATTGGGACACATATTAAAATGGAACATTCTGCTGCTGGATTCCTTTGGCCTCCTTCAATAGCAAAAAATCTAATTTACACGGTTTTCTCATGATGTCCACCACTCAAGACACATTTGCACTAGTGGCTAATGTAGCTGGAAAACAATAATAGCATGTGACTACCCAAATTGCATCACAAGCTTGCCTTAAACTGCATCAAGTTGTTAAGTAATCCACAGACTTGTTTTTTCAGTTTTGGGCAATGTATGATATTTTATGATGTATGAAAATGAACAAAGTATGTCATGCAGCTAAAACTGTAGGGAACATTTTACTTGAACCTTACTACATAATATTGACATAGCCATGCCATAAACATGTCATGGAGGATGCTGTCATAGGTTATCATGACAGATTTTGTTCAGTAATACCACAGTGTCACGTTATATATGCAATAGTTCATGGGAGCATATGACATCTGCCATGATATGTTTATGGCAATGTTAGGTAGCAGTGTTCAAGTGTTACCAGACAGTAGAAGCAATCTTGCCTTTCATTTTGTACATTTTTATATATGTAACAGTGTATATACAGTGTCAGAAACTGCATAAGCAAGTCTATTTGAGAACAACTCAGTATAGCTTGAACCAAGTGCATGATGATTTAGGCATGCGGTTTGCACAATGCTAACCAGTAAGGAAAAGCCTATGATTACCTGTTTTGCTGCATTAGCCTCCAGTACATTTGGAACTGCATTTGAGGCTACTTCTACAAGTAGAGGAGACGAGTGAGGGCTGTCATGTGAGGTATGTTGTAACACGACCAATCAGAGTGTTTTCAGTGGGATCATTTTGATAAGGATTCTCATTATAGGGTGCGAGGCTAGAAGCTGCCCCTGCGTGGGCGGAGCTAAGAGAGAGGGAAACAAGATGTCAGCTGGGTAGTGAACGAGTTGTTAGAGAAAAGAAAATGGTTTGTGTATGACATAACTGGGAAAAAAGCACCACAACTTGTGCAAAAGCTCAAAAGCTGTGTCTCTTTTAACATGAACGCTACAGTAATATTTTTTTCATATTTGTTTCCTGCTTTGAGTTTAAGAAAAAGAAGTCCTCTACAAATGTACAGTGAGGGAAAACAAGTATTCAGACATGTTTTTTTTTTGTTCTTTTAAAGGTTCTATATCATAAAAAAAATCTATTTTCCTCACTTGTTTTGTAATAACAGAGTTTAATACATGGTGGAAATATTGTTAATGTTTCAAAAGATATAATTTACTCACCAATCCATATAGGTAAGCTGAGCTGCAAAAACAGCTATTTTAAACTCATTGTTTTTGTGATGTCTTGAAAAACTGAATTATTGACATATATTCTCCTTTTTTAGCCTATAGCAGTTAAGCCCCACCCATTCAGCCTGAAGTTTTAAGGGGTGTTTCTGCCCAGACTGCTTTTGAAGGTGGCATCCAATTAGGAGAGAGATCATATATATTACATATATATAAGGGACAGGAACAAAAATAGCCTGCTTATAAGTAATAAAGAGGTGTTGGAAAATGGCCATGTAAAAATGTATTATAACTATTTTTGGTACACAAAATCAAACATACATCACAACTGAACCTCAAAGGTAAAAATAAAAATGCCAAATAAATGTAGGATATGGGCCCATATATATTCAAAGGGAGGCTCATTATATTGCTACTTAGCCAAATATGGGTATTTTATATAAAAGTTTGATAGGAATAGCACAAGCAACCACTGAGTTATAGTGACTCTGAGACAAAAATATTACAACCCTCCCCAGTCTCCTTTACTACAAATATTTTGTTTCCTCACTAAATAACTCTTTACTTAGTTTTAATTTAAGGTGAGTCCAAATATACATGTCTTGTAATTTAAACCTGTAATTAAGGTGCATCCATTACAAACCAAAGCAGACATGTTGTAGCACTATCTGTGTGATATACCAAAAACCAGACAACCCCCTTTGAGAGTGGAATATGCTCCATGGTATACTGTGGTATATTGTCATGGTCACATTTTAGCCTTCAAACACATGCTCATTGTGTAGCTGTTTAAAAGCAGTTCAACACCTCTAGCCATGATTTAATGATGAGAAGAGCAAGAGGGTGCATTCATTGTTTTTAAAGCCCAGCCACCAACATAACCTTGGGGCAAAGAATATGTTGCTTTGCATTTTTTTTTTAATATTTTGCTTTTAGAGAACAATTGAACATGCCATCCACAGAGAGAAATCGATTGAACAGAACTAAACAAACATCCCACTGTTCATGGCACACCACCGCCTGAACCTTCCTCTGCACTAATGCGAATGTTATTGAACTCAGAGGCCCTCTGTAGGCCTGGGGATTTGTTGAAATCCACTGCTTTTTTACTTTCAACTTGTTTTTTTCTGCTGCATTTTAATGGAGGGCATAACACTCTCCAAAGTTGCCGTCATCATCCCGACTCCTATATCACATGTATGGAACAGGAGAGCGCAACGAAAGCACACTAATTACAAGTTAAGAACAGCGCTGTGTGGTGCATTCACAAAAGGGGGAGAATATGTAAAACAACTGTGGTTTATTATCAGGATTAAACACAGTAAACGGAACACACAAACACATGCACATTCACACAGCACTCAGTCTGTAGAGGGAATTTATTAGCGTGGGTTGGGGGCAAGGGCAGAAGTAGCATACATAAATATATCTGGCAGGCAGTCAAAGGCCTACCTCTTTTAGAACTTCAAATGTGTGTGTCTGTGCATCTGCATGTGTGTCCTGCCTGTGTTTTCTTCATAAGAGCAAAAGAAAAAAAAAA
>JAILXH010042415.1:0-20351 GCA_023558415.1 Piaractus mesopotamicus
GTGCCAGCCACGACATCCCCACAATATCCAGAGCCTTAAGCATCTCCGGACGAATCTCATCCACCCCCGGTGCCTTACCGGTAACCATAACCTAACTGATGAAAAAAATATCCTGTTTGCTGTGATGTACATTACACATGATTGTAAATGATTGAGAAATTTCACAGCTGTGGAAAATAAACAAGCTGATCAAGAAACTGTAGGGTGACTATGTAATAATCACGACAGGCCTTGAGTTTTCACTCATCATGCACAGTATAGTTCTACGTGGTGAGCGATACTTAAGATATGCATCACAATTGATTATTTATATTGTGATGTTTAATTTAGTACAAAAAAGAACCATAAGAGCCATATTTTAAAAATACTACCAAAGACTATGAGTGCAAAGATTTTTTGTTTGATTTTTACATATTGTGCTGTATTAAATCTGGTTAAACAGGTCAGATTTTGCTCTCTTTATAATGAAATGTGCAGGTGGTCAGTGTTCTTTAAGTACTGGCGATATTCATGACATGCAGAGTGACTGAACAACTTAACCTTGCTAAGATGTTGCTAGGTAGTTGCTATGGTATCCCAATTGGTTACTAGGGTGTTGCTAGGTAGATGCTGTGGTATGCCAAGCGGTTGCTAAGGTGTTGCTAGGTGTTTGCTTTGGTATCCCCAATGGTTGCTATGATGTTGCTAGACAGTTGCTTAGGAGTTGCTAGGTGGTTGTTATGGTGTTGCTAGGCGGGTTGCTAGGTGGCCGCTATGGTATTCTACGTGGTTGCTACAAAGTTGCTAGGTAGTTGCTATGGTAGCCCAACTGGTTACTAGGGTGTTGCTGGGTAGTTGCTGTGGTATGCCAAGCGGTTTCTAGGGTGTTGCTAGGTGTTTGCTTTGGTATCCCCAATGGTTGCTATAGTGTTGCTAGACAGTTGCTTAGGAGTTGCTAGGTGGTCGCTAGGTAGTTGCTAGACAGTTGCTAGGTAGTTGCTATGGTATCTCAGTCGGTTACTAGGGTGTTGCTAGGTGGTTGCCTTGGTATCCGATAAGGTTGCTAGGGTGTTCCTTGCTATGCTGTCACAGGTGGTTGCTAGGGTGTTGCTATATTCCAGGTGATAGCTAGGGTATTGCTAGGTAGTTGCTATTGTATCCCAGGTGGTTCATAGGGTGTTGCTACATGGTTGCTAAGGTGTTGATAGGTGGTTGCTATGGTATGCTGGATGGTTGCTAGGTATTTACTTTGGTATCCCAGGTGGTTGCTAGGTGGTTGATATGGTTTCACAAGTGGTTGCTAGGGTGTTGCTACATGGTTGCTAAGGTGTTGCTAGGTGGTTGCTATGGTATGCTGGATGGGTGCTAGGTATTTACTTTGATATCTTAGATGGTTGCTATGGTATTACCGGTGGTTGCTAGGGTGTTGCTAGGTGGTTACTATGGTTTGCTGGATGGTTGCTAGATGTTTTCTATGGTATCCCAGGTGGTGCTAGGGTGTTGCTAAGTGATTGCTATGGTTTCCCAGGTGGTTGCAAGGCATTTACTATGGCATCCCATATAGATACTAGGATGTTGCTAATGTACTTTCAGTATCATTCTGTATTTGCACACACAGTTCTGCCATTCATTTCCTATGGGGGAAAAAAAATACTTATTTCAGGAACTGAAGCTTTACCTCCAAAGCCGGGCCTCATCGTGAAGTCATGATCATCTATCCTCAGCAACTGCTCGGATTTCGTCACTGGGTTCTTTGTGATATCAGGGCTCCTCTTGAGAATAGGGCTGCCACAGGGATTAACGCACACACAGTTAGAAGATGGAAAATAAACAAACCGCCGTGAAAAACAACACTGCGCATTTAAGACACTTTCTGCTGGTTTAGAACGAGCAGAATGTAAATTTACACCCCAAAAGACTGCAGTAAATTAATTCCTGTGTGTGTTGTGAGAAATAATAGGAGATTTCATTACCTTCCAGGCTTACGGACTCCTCCCTCGGTTCTTGTAGTTTCTCGTCGGGACCTGGAACGAGTGCATATTTAGATCACTGTAACAAAGCGCTGAGCTGTTACAGGACGCTTACATGCAGTACATCGTTAATTCAATTGCATCATATAAAACCACATTACATACTTGCAGTGTATAAGGTTGCAGTGACACGCACATATATGCATATCTATTTATAGATCTATACAGCTGGACTGGTCTTGGCTCCAGTCCTCTTAGAGCTAATTCAGAAGTTAAGATGCAAACAGTCATTCAGTCACTTTGGTGAATGTCCGAATCTTTGAAAAAACTGTGCAAGAAGGAATTTCTATTTGATTCCCTTAAAATCTCAGGCTTATTACATACTAAGGCTTATTATTAAGTAACTCAAGGGACTTCTATGCAAACCGTCTCAGTTGTTCTTAGGTTATAGAAGTGTCTAATAAAACTCTGGGCCTGTCGATGGGCCCTGGCCATTTAAGAGGCTTATCATGGTTGGTGAACGAGGCCCAAAAGGTCGGTCCCAGAACGTTCTTACACAAAATACTCAATATTCACCGTTTCCCATAGTTCTGAGAAGGTTTTGGCCTAACACATAATTGAAATCCATTCATCACTGCACCTCCAAAAGTGGTGGGGCAAAACTGACTGAACAGAACAACCTTTCATAATAAACAATAAATAAGTAAATAAATCAATTAATAAGCCTTTTTTAGACATTCACTGATAGTTAACATCTCTGAAGAACATCAGGCTTTTTCACACCCAGTTTGTTTTCTAAGGCCTGCACCAGAGTTCAGCTTTTTGTGACATTATATATTTTTCATTTGGTTCGGTTGATTTCACACTGCACCAAATTATTCATATGGGTGTTTGTTTATCGGTCAGACATTTTGCCGGGATACAAGCGCTCTGTTACTCTCATGTTTACTTCCAATAAAATAGAAAAACTGAAGACAAGAGATGAGACCAGGTCGCTGATGCCAAAAATACATTCTGCGATCCATGTGCCAAAATCAAATTATTGTATTTGCTATTATTTTATTGCTTGTCTGCTGTTTTTGGCAGCTTGTGTTGCAATAGTGCTTGTAAAGAGTCAAATGTTAATACAGACAAATTATGCGGACCAAACAGCACTGATGTGCACTGGGAAAAGTGTGTTCTGGTGTTGAATTCTTTCCATTAATGGGGACTATCGCAAAAACGTGTTCCCAACAGCAGCAAACTGAAGCAGGGTTTGCTTCAAAGGGGATTTTGCCGGACTGCGGTTAATTTTGTTAGTGTGGATCTGAGTGTTTACACATCAAAACTAACAAAAACGTTCGACACCAAAGGCAGGTGTGAAGGCAAACAGTTACTTCAGAAATTATGAAAAATGACATTTAGCAAATTTACACAATATAGTAACATAAACTGTGGTCAAGTGCATGAATTTGTGCATCTCAGTAAAAGCATTTTAACTGGATTAGTGAGCTGCAGCTCCACTAGTGAACAGGAACTCACAAAGGCTTCACTACTTGAGAAATGTCTCACCTCCCAGCTGAATGGAGATTCTAATTGGTTCTGCTAATGATTTATTTTTTGTTTTGTGTCTGTAAGTTAGAGCTACATGCAGTTTAACAAGAGCAGAGATATTCTTGTTGACGTGATCGTCCTGAACTCAGTCAGAAAGTGGTGGGTCGCTGCCTCAGTACTTTGAAAAGTGGTGGCTCAGATGCCCACTTGGCCTCATGGTTTCAGAGGCCCTGCAGATACATGTAGGGTGTTGTGAGGTAAAACAGTCCCCAATGAAAACTTGTTTTCCCAGATTTACCACTATTTTACCATCATTAATATTACATATAAAAGCTCATAACATATGTAGGTTCACAGGTTTTGGATAGTAAATAAAGCGGCTATATTTGAACTGTAGACATCATGACCCACTGGTAAGCTTCACGACAGTAAACCATTTCACGTCAAACCGCTCTGAATGACTCTGTTTACATCTCAAAACAAAATATCAAAAAATCATTGCCATCTTCTAGTGTTTCTCTCCAACCTCACTCAATCTTACCATAACCTCAGTGGTACAGCACTGTCTAGAAGCCCACCACTGCAGTTCTGATTATTTCGAGTGACTTGACATTCTTGAGAGTGCTTTTTCTTGTTTCCTCCAACTGCGGGAGGGAAGTAACCTGATGTAACCTAACCTGACAGTCTGTCACACCAAAGGCCTCAACTCCAACTGCAGGTGACCAGACAGGACCACTTAGCAGTGATTTCGCACACCACCACACAATTCAAGTAGAACAGGATGGCATTCTTGCCATTTCGCTTTATTATTTTTTAACATGTTAATCCCTTTTACTATAAATATCCCCAAATCTGGAATTATGATATGATCCTTTATACAGAGATAGAGAAATTGCGTAAACGTGCTTTAATCCTATCATGGTTTTTTTTTTTTTTTTTTCCCCATTCCCAACTTATGGAAATGGATCTGTGGTGCGCAGCAAAATCCCCAGTAGTGAATTAACAGTGTTGAATTAATGCTCAGTGTTCGTTTAAGTGCAGCTGGACAAAAAATTAATACTGTAAGAGTTTATTCAGTGCTGGGGATTTTGCTAACGTTTTAGTCTCAGAACACATGCACAACACAAGTGTCTGTACAGTTCCCAAACTACATCAGGGTTAATATAGTTATGGAAAATTATTATGAAAACAGAAACTAGTAATGAAAAAATGTATAGTTAACTGTAGTAAAATGAAAAAAAAAAGACATTTTTACATTTTTTTTAATAAACAAGAAAACTAAACCACGTGTCCACCACAACACAAAATGGAACTAGGGAGAGAAAAAAAGTTTGGTGTTTTCATATTTCATATTTTCATGGTTGTTATTGCATGAAGAACAGTTCAGCAGTGGATCCCTTCTGTCTTTGTTGGAAAAAACAGCACAGATCAGCTAAACATTCGCTAAACCAGCATATTTTGTCTTTTGGATGCTGGTCAGCAGCAATGGAAGTTAATACGCTGGTCACCAGCAAAACCAGCACAATGTCGCTGTCAGAACAAAGTCTCATATCTCATATGACATAATTTCCAATAGCCAGCTTTATTTTGTGTCAAAATTTCAAGATTGACCAATTGAAATGCTCCAAAATGACTTTGAATAAATAATTTCTCCATTGACTTCCACTGAAAGTTAAGGGCGTTTTTCCTGCTCCTGTAAAGTTACCTCTTTGGAGATAAAAGGTTTTGTTCCGACAGGGACGATATGTTGTTTTGGATGCTGGTATGCTAGCAGGATCATGCTGGGTGACCAGCTAAACCAGCACCAGACCAGCACTAAACCAGCACAAACCAGCTCAGATGAGCATGGAATTCATGCTGGTCTACATCTTTAGCTATGTCTTCCAGCCTTGCAGAGCAGGGTTTACTGTTCAGCACTACTATTTAGCGCTGTGCTAAATTAGTGCAACAACAAGTAGCGCAACGCAGCGCTAAATTAGCGCAACAATTTGCAAATTTGCTGTTTTAGCGGCTGAAACCTCATTTGAACAAAACTACAGCCAAGTTTGTGAGGACTCCTGTGAGGCTACTGGCAAAGTATGTGTATCTGTTAGCGGTGATAGCACACAGGAACGGTGCGATGCTAAAACTAATGCTAAACAGTAATAATGCTAACCGTCCGACGAGCTGCCTGCCTGGCTCAATAAACACAACAGACTTTGTCTTTCAGCTTTCAATGACTTAATTAAGGACAAGTCAGCTTTTTCAAATATTCAAATAGTACTGAAAGTTCACAAAGTTAAGTAGTAAACAAAGACAAAGCTGAACATCGTAACAATAGCAGAACACATTTTGGTGCTATATAGAACGATTTTCAAAACTATTCTATATAGAACCATATACAACACATTCACCATCTATCTAAAGAACAATTTCATCAGCCAAAGAACCATTTAAGCATACAAACTGACAATGTGAAACGGCACAGATCGAATTTTTTGCATTAATGTGACACAAATATGATCTTTTTTAAACCAGATCCAAATTGTACATTTGTAATAAATCTCACTTATGGTGAATAGCTTTGTAGTTTATAGACCATTTTACCAAATTAGTTCAAACTGTGGTCCCACAGTAAAAAAAGGCTATTTAAAAAAAAAACTAAGTATTAAACAAAATATTAATAAGCTACAGTAATACTTATAGGCTAAATATACATGTTTTCTACAGGGAGGTCTGTCCCAAACCCTAATCCCTAAATTTCAACTTATGACAAATAATACTTACAATGACAATAAGATTTAGATATATTACGAGTTTCATTTTTAAATAAAAAAAACGTTGCTGTCCAACATTTTCATGTCACTACCGAAACACAAGTTTTGGTCCATAGGCGGAGCCTTAATTTTACAACACCCCTGCATTTTAGAGCAGGAAGTGAGACTGCATCCCTGTCCCTCGTTGCCACATGGTGTTTTGAAGTCAAAATGTGCCCCAAAGTCAGAAAATCAGTGTGTAACATTAAGATTTGTCACTACCGAAACACATTTTCTGCAGTTAAGTCAACTTTTTGTGTTTTAATGGAAAATATTATGATTTTATGCATGTACAGCTATTCAAAGCTGTGCTAGTCATGTTCTGGCTTGAGCCAGAGTTATTTGGAGTTTTTAGCTAAAACTGACACTACTGAAACAGTCACTACTGAAACACTTGGTCCCGTTTTGGTAGTATTATGACTGTTTTGTTGAATGAGTGGGTAGGAGTTATGAGGCAAAATGCGTTTTGGTGCGCTATAGCGCCCTCCCCTTTGGCCAAATGGGGTCATTTTTGTTGCCTGGCTAGATGCACACAAATGACACATACCCACCAAGTTTGGTGTCTCTACGACTTACAGTCTCTTCTCCACAACACGTTTTTCAGGAGAAAAAGAATAATAATAATAAGAAGAAGAAGAAGAAGAAAAGTCCAAGCAAATACAACAGGGTTCTCTCACTGCGTGCTTGAACCCTAATGAAAAGTGCTGTAACTATAACCCTGTCTGGCATACAGTTCATTTTGGGCCAATCTTGGCGATGCACACTGCATCTGATATAAACAACCCCTCAGTCTTGGCAGAAATCACAACAGATGTTGGCTGTTTTCTTCAATTCACAAGTTTCCATCTGCTAATAGCTGAGCTGATAGTATGAGGCTTCCGTCTGTGAGCCACTGAAATCTGTATCAGTCTGATAACATAACACATATTGCTTCACTTTCACTGCTGAAATAACATTTGCCTCTAGAATAATACTCCCCCTCTGAAGGTCACAGCAGATTAAAGTTACTGGACGTTATGGGTGATTGAGACCTGTGACATTTTCAAATCCACTACCAACCAAAGTATACAGAATTCAGCGAGACAAAAAAAAAAGAAAAAAAAAACACTGATATAAAGAGACCAATTTTATTACGCAATAATAGAATACAGTCAGGTTCATCATACCATGCAAGATCAGATTGCCCGGTAGATTAATCTACTGTCTGCAAACTTGCGTCACCTCTGAATATGTGGCAGTCTAATCGTATTGGGAATGGAGCGCAGGTAGGGTGCATGTGGGGTTGGGTCATCGTAAAAACCATCCTAGTGGAAATGCTCAGTCAATCGCTCGTTCCACATAAGTGTAGCAAATGTGCGAGGTCAGGAAAGGACACTGATTGCTTGAAGCGCTCAGTTGCTCAGTGCTTAATTTGATATGACAGTGACCTCATATGCTTCCACAACATGAATATGAGCGAGGAACCAAATGTACTTCTCAACTTTTAAGTTAGAACCCTTCTGTAACATCTTCGTATGTCTAAAAGTTAAAGGACCCCTGTGGCCCACTTAAAAAATGTTAGGTACCAAAAATAATCGCAATGCAAAACACTTATATGCAAAAGTCTGGGCACCCCTCGTTATGTTCTAAGTGAAAATAAGTTATGACATCATGAACAGGATACATTTCTGCTGATTTTAGTGCCCAATTTCTATTTATTTAGTCAGTTTAACATACTGGAAAAACAATACAACTTAAAAGATAATATGTGCCATAACTTTTGCACAGGCCACATTTTATGTTTTATTTTTTCACCATATGTCAGTTACAGCAAGTCAACAGCAATTGTGTAGTAAAATGTGACTTTTGCTTACAACCACACATGTAAATGAGCTCTGTTGTGATTGGTTGCCCTGTACTGTGTCTTATTCAAAAAGCAGTTTGGGCTGAAGCACTTCAAGGTGAATGGGTGGGGCTGAACTGCTGTAGGCTGAAGAGATGGATAAACGTAAATTTGCTGATTTTATGACGTCACAAAAATAATGAATTAAAAATTTAGCTGTTTTCCCAACTTTGTTTCCTGAAGCAAGGAAAGTTCAATTTTTCATGATATGGGTCCTAAAGCAAGAGCAAAAGTAGTACAAGAAAAACTGCCAAACCAGATTAAATCATATTCTACAGCATGGAGGGAGGACCATAAACTGTACTAGCGCTTAGAAACAGCCACACAAGAGGAATACTATCAAACACGTGCAATGAGCCTAAAAAACATCCAAAATCTACTAGTCGAACAAATACCATTAACAGATGGCAAACATGTGGAAAAGAATAATGTAAGGAATGTCAACATGCGTCCAAAAAACTGTGCAACATAAGTGAATTTATTTTACACCTTTTATTTTTCTCATTGTAGTCCATATTTACACTGGCCCTACAAAGCAGTTTGGTTTTTAAAATACACCTATCAACTTTAAAGTCTTTAAAAAGAGGCCAACGTTAAATACAAACAGCCGAAGGAAATAGAAATTGAAAATCTAAAAGTTAACTTCAATAGATTCATATTTATGGCATTTGGCAGACGCTCTTATCCAGAGCAAATTACAGTTTGGTCATTTTACACAGGTAGGAGAAGGTCTTGCCCAAGGACTTTTATTGATGAATCATGAGCCAAACATGGAAAGCTGCACCGCCACAACAAACCATGAGAACAGGCCAAGTGTGAAATTTAGCATTCATGTAAGAATCAAAGACAGTTTTAAACAAAAATCTGCACAGTGTGAAAAAAATTATGTGACTTTTTAACGTCAAAAAAAAAAAGTAAGTTGGTTAACATAAAAATTAACGAAAGAAAAATCTATTTTACATACTTATTATTTAGGTTCAAAGAATTCAAGCAGGTTTATAAGTTTTTTAAGTTAAAAAACATTGCACCATTTTTACAGGGCCTTATGAGTTCTGTGAATGTGAATGTTGAGACATAATTTTAGAAACATGGAAATACATAAAATTAGTACATTTGGAGGTGATTATTATAAAATTTCTGAACGTGTTTAACTTGTTCTTATACTGCAAAATGCTTAACATCTATATGTCTCAGAGTCAGCAATATAATAATAAACCTCTTGCTTCCTTTTTGTTTGCTTTCTGCTTCTTTATGATTGGTTTACCAATTTGAATGTAACCAATCAAGTGGCTGATGTGCCATGTGGCAAAATTAAAGCTGTTGCTTTGCTATCATATTATCGCTCGTCTGCCGTTAGCAGCAGCTCATTCTGCAAGAACAATATGAGCATCTTTGGAGAGTAATATGCTAAAACAGGCCGTTTTTGCTGACAGGAGGGCTGGTGTGCATCTAGAAAAGGCAGAAAAGCATGCTCTTATGCTGAATTCCATCATTTGGCGCTGGTCATCCCAAAAATGCATTCCCACAGAACCGAAGTTTCTTTGGAAGTGAACCAAGACCTTTGATTTTTGCTGGACCACAGTTCATTTGTTTAGTGTGCTACTGCGTACAAGTGGAGCGTTTACACCTGTTACAACAAACCGAACTAAAGAAAACGTCTGATAGGTCTGATAGGTTCATTTGTTTAGTGCACTACTGAGTACAAGTGGAGCGTTCACACCTGTTACAACAAACTGAACTACAGAAAACGTCTGATAGGTTCATTTGTTTAGTGCGCTACTGAGTACAAGTGGAGCGTTCACACCTGTTACAACAAACCGAACTACAGAAAACGTCTGATAGCTCAGCACCAAACAAGGTAGGTGTGAAAGTGCCCTAAAACTTCAGATACACAACTGGACCATGAGACATTTGTTGTACCTTTAAGGGTGCATTTACATCGTTTAAACTTGAGAACAAAAATGTCCCCTTTATTAGACAGTGTTGCGTGAGAGTAAGTTTTTCTTTTCTTCGTTTGTCTGTCTTTATTCAAAGTTGTTCATATTTTTTCAAAAGTTAACTCGGTTTTGATCCGTTCTATTAAAAGCTGGACGCTGTTCTTATTTTAAAGAGGACTGTTAAACTTGGCCACTGTTTATTTAAAGCTGCCGAGCTGCCCTTCAGCGCCACTGTACATATTAGGGTTTTGACATTGCGTGTCTCTCGGGACACTTTCATCTGAAGTTAAGCCATGGGAGTTTTTCCGCAGGAGTCAACCCCTCCCACACACACACACACACATACACACATCAAAAAGAGATGTGGAAATGCAGGGCGACAGAGAGAGAGGGCCTCTGCAGGTCTGTGAGTTGAGAAGAACTGCAGGACAGAGAAAAGACGAGATCCAGAGTGACAAACACTCACACAGCAACGTGCTGAGGGCACCAAAGTGCTTACACCAGAGTGTACATACTGTAGAAAGAAGATGAATCAAATCGTGGGACGTTTTGACGTCTTTAACCGCAAAAGCCTGTTAGGGCACACGCTAATGTTTCCTCACCACAAGCTTAAAAAATATACTTCTTCAAGGGTTTTTTAGTAAAGGCAAGGGTTCTGTTAGAGCTGCATGTTCTATATAGAACCATTTCACTCTTAAGTGGTTCTTTGCATGGTTATACAGCACCAAAAAGGGTTCTGCTATTGTTACGATGTCAGGCTTGTAACAGCAGAAGAACTGTTTCGGTGCTATACAGAACCATTTTTAAAATGGTTCTATACCATATACAACACGTATATCATCAATCTGAAGAACGATTTCACCATGCACAGAACCTTTTAAGCATGCAATAGTTCTTTAGACTGTAAATACTGCTGCTACTCCTAGTTATGTTTATACTCATTGTGTTGTAACTACCACATACCTCTTAGTGCAACACCTGCTCTCATGTAAATACAGCAAATCTCCTATATGCTTATATGTAAATATGCAAATAGATATACTTTTTACTCTGTCATATGTCTATTTTTTTATTTCTGCCTAATATATCACTGTTGTCAGAGCAAAACCTTGTATCTCCAAAATGATAACTTTACAGGAGAAGGAAAAAACCTACTTTACTTTTAATGTAAAGACTTTTTTCCAAGTTATTTTGGGCCATTTCTTTTGGTCCATTGTTCATGAAATTTACATACGATGTAAAGGACAAGAGGTATTTTCAAAGTATGTCCAAAACTGAAAAACAACAAAAATGGAGATACGAAGTTTTGTCCCGACAGCAGCGATATGTAAGTTAATGTGCAATTATATGTCCTGCTACTGTATCACTGTAATTTCCCTTAAGGATTAATATATATAGGTTTTCTAAGTGTGTATCATAACTAAATAACTTACATATTATACACTAGGGCTGTGTAGTGACACTGACATATTGTGTGTATATGTATATTTATATATACACAGACAAAAACACATAAATAATTTTGTTTGTTTTTGTGTAATCATTAAACACGTCTGTTGTTACAGCTGCACACTTACAACACGATACTGGGTGTGAGAACAATCCTAGGATTTGATGTGTTTTTACAGGCTTGTAGTTCAGGATGGAGGAGTTTTTGAGTTGTGCCAGTGTGAGTTTTATAATTGGCTGTTTAGCCAAATGGTTAAGTTACTTGTCTCCTGAGTGGGAGAGCAGGATTCAATCCCAGTACAGAGAAACACTCATTAGGCTTCTGACAGTTTGTGCTGGCAATGTAATGACATCTCTCTGGTGCTGCCTGCATGAGGGAATTTGATATGTTCTGTCATCACAGCTCTTAACGATGTGTTTTATGTGTTATGGAGACTCATATCTCAATAATACTAAAATACAATTTATGGTGCAGCCCTATAATAACTTCTACGAAACTAATAAGTAGATCGGGTGCTTACTTACATACTTTTTACATCGACTTACAAGAAAGGCCCGATATATTAACCGGCTGATATAAAGGCTGATAAAACTGGCTGATATAAAGGCCAATAAAACTGGCTGATATAAAGGTTTACACAGACTATTAGCACATGAATAAATGAATTATATAGAAACCAGTCTGCAAGATTTACCTGAAAACAGTTACAGCCAGAGAAACACACGCTGGTCTAGTGTTGGTTTAGCTGGTCACCCTGCATGGTCCTGCTGGTTGACCTGCATACCAGCATCCAAAACACAATGTATGCTGGTTTTGCTGGTGACCAGCCACACTTCTTTCTGCTGGTTTTTATAGTAGGGTAGACTGGAAAGGAAGACATTACACTATAGAACGATTTTAGCTAGCGGCCATGGAACCAAAAAAGCTTATTTTTTTGGGTATAGATGGAAAAATGAAGCAGACAGAGGAGTAAACACAAAGGGAAATCTTTTGCGCGACTGGTTAAATCAGTAGATGAGCTCATGCTAAAGCTCACAGTTTAACACTAGATGAGAGGCAGTCATCATCATCTACACGCTGGCTTGTCAACACCGAGAACATTTTTCCTAACTTCAACCATCTTGGTTAGCACTCGCTCCCATTGTGTGATACCATGTTGGTAGCTGTTCATGATGTTACAGTGGAAATGGTTATGATGTAACCAAATTCATTCAGAGTGGCTTGACGTGAGATGCTCTGTTCCAGAGAAACTGGATCACAGTTTGGTCACAGTGGTGGTGACAGGAACCAGATATCTGAAGAGCCTAATGCCTCTGGATGACCAGCTAAACCAGCACCAGACCTGCTTTATGTACAGTGAACAAACTATTTAGAAGTGTTTAATTTAGGCTTTACTGACCAAAGAAGATCTTAAAAACCCTCCATGTGTGTTTTAAGTGAAAATAAAGTGTTACTGTTAAAACATTTGCATTTTATGTACAGTGACATTCAAAAGCCACAAGCTTTTGTGCTAAAGCCTTAATGAGGAGATGAAATTCACCTGAGTGTCTGTACATGAGCTTCAATGAATAAGACAAAAAACTTAGCGCGGTCAAAAATTTGCTTAGTGAACTAGAAACAGCGCAGAATTCACGTGTTTTTCATTTCTTCATTTTAATTGTCATAACTTTTTCTCTGTTTTCAAAATTCAAAAACTTTTTGTTGTTTCTGTAGATGAAATGCTGCTTACATGAAAAAAAATCTCAGATAATAATCGCACGGAAGTATTTTTTGGCTCCTCACTTCCAATTTTAATTCATTTTATCACATTATCCACAACTGCAATTCTATATAACTTTCTTGTACTTTTTCCTCTGCTGGTTCTTTTTCCAGACAGTGGAAAATCCTCATGATATTCATTTCATATTATCCCCATTTCCGGCAGCCAAAAAGAAATACTACCATTACGCTGTCTCCTAAACAGCGAGGCTCAGTACAGAAGCAGCTTATATCCAGCGGTCAGACATTAGCAGCTGTTCAGACTGTCCGAGCTTCTGTTCTAGAAGTCTCTCAGCTAAGAATAGTCAGCATCAGGCAACAACAGGCTCTCCAGTACACTCTTAATACAAGTTTTTTTTTGTGGTGGGGCTACTGGACATAATCACTGAAAGAGAAAAGAAGCCTTCTGTCATGCAATTTCTATTCTTCAATTCTGCTTTGCAGCATGAAGGACCGCTCCAATGGTATCACCATCACCGATGACTGTAATATTCTCTAGAACTTTGGCACAAAGTAAAAAGTACCTCCATAGAGCTGCAGGTTCACTTTCATTAACTATACAATAGCAATCACAACACGTCACGTTATATGAGACATATTACATTTCACTTCACTTACTTTCACATATTTTAATCTGCACGCATTGCTGGACTCTGGACAATGATCTCTGCTGCTAAGGACCAAGTACTGTTTCTATTGTCAATGTGCTGACAATACATCCAAAAATCATCATTGCTGCTGAGGCCTAGCAGGTGTTTTTCTTCTATGTTTACTGCCAGCTGTCCTGCCCATATCCTACATTTCCCTTGAGGTCCACTTGTTACATCTGTGCAGTTTTATCTACTAATAACAGTCATAATTCATTTTAACATGATCGTTTTTTAACCTCTCTGTATCCCTTAGAATTAAACAGGCTGCGTTTGTTGCTGTGTTTTCAAGACTGATGTACGTAAAGTTCCAATGGTGTGAACACCCCTGGTCAAATGACCTGTTTTGTTGATTTGTGAAAATACAGCATACAACACACTTCTGCACAATTTAATGCACATTAACTGTTTAGCTGCTGAATTGAACATACTGGAAGGAAAAATAAAATGTAAAATGTGGCCTGTGTATCGCGACAGAACCAGCCAGACACTCGCAGTTAAATCAAGAAATGAGGCTTTACTTGTGAAGGTTTCGACAAGAATTGTCGATGGTTAACAGGCGTAGGTCAAATCCAAAAAAGACAAAAGCAAAAAGGCAAAAAGGCAAAGACAGGAAATCCAGAAACAAGGTCAAATACACAAGAAGGCAAAACAAGAATCAGGGAATGCTCAGTAGCTCTACCAGGAGAAGCAATACCTCACAAAGTAACTAACCTAAAGCCCAGGCTTTTAAACTAGACTAAGACTGGTCACATGACAGACAGAGCAGGTGCAACAGATCAGTATTCAGGTGACTGTGAGCGGTGACTGGTAAATTGCGGACATCCAAGAGTCAAGTGATCTCCCACGGGATTCTCAGAAATGGGGTTTTTGTGCGAGTTGGAGCCGGAGGAACGCATGACAGCCTGTGCCAAAAAATTATGGCACGTTTTATGTTTTATTGTTTTTTTCAATATATTAAACTTACTTATTTAATAGAAAATGGACAATACAATTAGCAGAAAAGGTCAAAATTACGTTTGTCTCCTGTAGAGAAGGCCACAACTTCGCACGTTCACTTAGAAAATCACCAAAAACATGTTGTGAACATGACAAGGGGAACCCAGATTTTGCACATGAGTGTTTTGCATTCCAACTGTTTTTGTACACAAAACGTTTAGTTGCACATTTTATATTATATTTATATTTCTTATATAATTTGTTTTTCCAATATTCCAAACTTGGTAAATAAACAGAAATTGTGCACTAAAATGTGCAGAAGTGTGTTCTCTGTAGAAGATGTGTTGCCTTATTGTGTGTCACTTACAAAATCAACAAAACATGTCACTAGCTCTGCTATGACTGGCCGCCCTGTATTGAGCCTCATTCAAAAAGCAGTCTAGCCTGAAACACTCCTTATAACCTCTGTATGAATGGGCAGGGCTAAACTGCTGTAGGCTAAATAAGGGGGTATATATAAATGTGTTTCTATGAATGTCACGTTTGTAAGCATCTATAAACACATTTATAACATGTTATAATGCATTCATAAACATGCCATTTTTAAACATGGTTATAAATTTTTATAAAAATGAATTACACTGCATTACACTTTATAGCCATGTTTATTGTACATTATGAATTGTTAATATAATGCATTATAAGTAGTGTTAATAATGTGTTATACTGTCAGTGCCAAAGAAGTCAGTCCCAGCTTGGAGAGTGTAAAAACAAATACAAAGTTTATTTATGCCCTGGGATTTCCAGTATTATATTTCTCGCCGTTGGTGCTGTTGGGGCTGCAGTGTTAAGTTAGTGCCAAGCTAACGGTGATGTACACTAACTTTCCCACATTAGGTAAAACACTGATGGCAGCACTAGTTTAAAATCTGACATTTGAAGCCTGTAATGTGCTTTATTCTGTATGTTTTAGTGTTTCAGTAAATTCTTCAGTAAATCCTTCAACTCAAAGCCTCACTCGTAACACTGGAGGAGGCTTTAGTACAGTATGCCTCACTTAGAGCGGACAAACACAACATATGAGCTCTTATACATTGTTATGAACAGTACTTATAATGCATTATGTTAACAATTTATAATGCACAATAAGCATGGCTATAACGTGTAATGCATTTTTAGAAATATTTATAGCCATGCATTATAACATGTTATGAATGTGTTTATAGATGCTTACAAACGTGACATTCATAGAAAGTGTTACTGTTTTTATGACACCACCGTCTGTTTTTGCAGCTTATTTTCTATATATGGACTGTATAAACTGGGAAAAATATGTTTTAAAGCTTTTTGTTTACATGCTACATTAAACTGTTCATAGGAAAACAAAACCAAACAGTGACAAAACAGTGTTTTTGCCACTAAGTTTCCATACATAGACTGTACATTCTTGTGAATTCTGGCCCACATACAACATCAAAGTTTTACATGATATGACTCCTTTAATGTTTGCATAGTTCATTTGACAGTTTTGTAGTTTACTGTCTGTATTTATTGTATTTTATTGACTTTTGTTTTTATTGACTGTGTTGCCATATCCTCTAGTCTCTATGTTAAAAGCAGCACCGTCTCCCAGTGGAACTATATTCCATTCCACGCTCAACCCGTTTGTTGAGAGATGGAATGACATGCTGACTTTAACTTTGAATTCTTACGCTCAATTCTGTCAGTAAAAGACATGTCCGCATGTCCCCCGTGCGGGAAAAGACACACCTATATCAATGAGCTGTGGTTTCAGGTACAACCGTTGCTTGGTAGGTGCGCACAGAGCCTCTCTAAAGTTTTATCTTTTACACCAGAAGAGCTTCCCCACACTGACAAGCTGAGGGACCCCTCGAGAATCTTCCACCTGGAGTTTTTTATGTATTTGTGCAAGATGACATATAAATAAAAATAGCAGGAGAATAAACTGAAGCCAGTTGGCCCAGATAGAAATTCATATTAGCACAAAGATGTGCTTGCCAAAACAGCGAACCCACAGTGTGAAGAGCAACAGGCAAGTGCTTCCTGGAACTTCACCAGCTGAACACTAAGCTGATTTTTTGACTTTGCGCTGAGATGTGCGAAGGCTGTTCTTTCTTCAGAATGAAACTTGGAGCTTCTATGGTCTGTATATGCATTTGTGTGAGTGTGAAATTTACTGCAAAGAGGTGAACTAGCATCAAATTTAATCCTGTAATACAACCCTAATTCCAAAAAAAGATGTGACAGTATGTGAAATGCTAATAAAAACAGAAACAATGATTAGTAAACTCTATATTAAAATGAAAACTGTACAAAAATATTTGAT
The DNA here is from genome assembly GCA_023558415.1 of Piaractus mesopotamicus. Classification (NCBI taxonomy): domain Eukaryota; kingdom Metazoa; phylum Chordata; class Actinopteri; order Characiformes; family Serrasalmidae; genus Piaractus; species Piaractus mesopotamicus. The sequence continues at coordinate 17,238 of JAILXH010042415.1, forward strand.
GTTGATGAACTTTTGATGTTGATGAACTTTTGGTGATGATGAACTTCATTGTTTTTTGTACACATATCGCTACTGTCGGAACAAAACCTTAACTTTACAGGAGAAGGAAAAAACATACTTTACTTTTAATGTAAGTCAATGGAACCAGACTTTTTTCCAAGTCATTTTGGGCCATTTCTTTTGGTCCATCCTTCATGAAATTTACACACTATGTAAAGACCAACAGGCATTTTCAAATGATGTCAAAAACCAAAAAGTGACAAAAATGGAGATATGAGGTTTTGTTTCGACAGCAGCGATATGCTCGATCCAGATTTGATGCCTGCGACACATTCCAAAAAGTCTGAGACAGGAGTGTGTTTACCACTGTGATACATCACCTTTCCTTTTAAGTGACCCATAATGACCCATAATCTTCAGCTGCGCAACCATACAGTGCCTTTCCTAGGAGTATTTTGAGCTTAATAAGATGCAAGTTTTTAATTGGACAGTTCTGGACTGCAGTCAGCTCATGCTGCTAACACATGCAGGATGTAGCTGGGTTGTAATGGTCAAATTGGCATGGACATCCCTGAAAAAGACAGCGTCTAAAAGGCAGAATGTGTTGCTCCAAAATGTGTTCAGTGTTAATGATGCTTTCACTGATGTGCAAGTTACCACTAAAACCTCCTCATACCATGACAAGACACCGGCTTTTGAACTTTATGCTGGTAACAATCTGGATGCTCCTATGCCTCTTTGCCCAGAAACACGACATTCATTAGTTCCATAAACAGTCAGAATGATTGACTCATCAGACCCCAAAACACGTTTCCACCATGCATCAGTCTATTTCAGATGAGCTCAAGCCCAGAGAAGTCGGCAGCGTTTCAGGACGTTGCTGACAAATGACTTCCACTGTGCATAATACAGTCTTTTTTATCCAGTTTTCTTACCAATTCAGTCCAGTCCAATTCTATTCACTAGCTAGGTCTCCCTAGATCACAAAATAACACGACAGGAGAGTGAAGGCTGGCACACGCTCCCTCCAAAGCCAGCCACTGCATCTTTTTTAACTGCCACTACTGTTGCTTTGGGAGGGTAAAATTTAACTAGCTTAACTAAAATGTTTAAAGGGGTTTTTTTTTTTTATTACTAGGACAAATAACCTTAAGAATATGTATTTTTTTAGCTATAAGTGTATTATATGCCTGAAAAAGTCTGAAAAACAGCAAGGCGGAGTGGAGAGCTTGCCTGTGTTTACACTGGCCTCCCATTTGTTACTTTATAGGAACCTCCCCTAAACCACATAACTCTCCCCCATCTCTGTCTGCATTGCTCAGAAAACATTGCGGAACTGTGCCGGCAGGTTCTCATACTGTTAGAAAAAAAACATTTTGTGCTGCCAGAAAATGACAAGAAGCGTTTCAAAACAACAATCAACACTGGAAGCACTTTTCAAAGATGGAGAGAATTATTACATGTGAAGGGGGTGAAGCTGGACACCAAATAAGCAACAGGTATACAAATGCAATTTGTATGAAGAGCTAAACTGTCTGAATGGCTGGCTTTACTTAATGTATCAAGTAGATAAATCTTTATCACTCCCGAGAGCTGGAAAAATAAAATAATGCTTTGGATCAACCACCTTAATGGAGTATGCAATGCCTGTCAACTTTAAACTCCTGTACAGAAACTGAACTAGACAAGACTGAAGTTTGCCTCTTAATCAAATTTTCCGTTCCACCTTAAATGCTGCTGTAGAGACCGTATTTTGCCTTGTATTGATGGTTTGCTGGAAAACATTACAAAGAAAAACTGGACAGCGAAGACACTCTTGACTATTCTCACAGCAGCAAATCAATATGAACCGAATGCCGAGTGTTTACAGGCTTGTAACTTCACTATCAAGCGGCTGAGTTTCTTAGCGAGCACCGCCAAGCGTGCTGACACAATCACACCCTCGGACAAAGGAGACGTGGCCAACCGCCACTACTGTCCAAAGAAGTATTCGGAGAGAACAGCATGATTAGACAAACAGTCTTTCTGAATGAGTGAAATGTAATGATATGCCATCATAATTTGCCGAGTAGAATAAATCAATACTTTGCCGGGGGACAGCAGTATTGTAGTCCTCTTTAGATGCTTATATCTGTCAGCTCGGCACTTGAAAGCAAGCACAACCATCCTGAGACAAACCTGCTGGCAGCCATGGTATTCACTGTTGTGAACATCTTCTGTGGAATAGCTGTTTTTGCTATGAAACGAACTGCCGTCAATGAGCTCTACTGAGATACACACCCTTAAAAAAAGAAGGTTCTTCAAGTGCTCTTTAGTAAAGGGAATGGTTTTGTATTTAAGCATGAGTTCTATATAGAAGCATTTGCACGCTTAAATAGTTCTCAGCATGGTGAAATGGCTCTTCAAAGAGGTCGCATATAAAACCACATACAACACATTCTCAATCAACCTTAAGAACCATTTCACCATGCAAAGAACCATTTAAGCACGCAAATGGTTCTAACAGGGTTCTTCTATTGTTACAAGCTTGACACGCCAACATCAGCAGAAACCGTTTTGTTCTATACCATTTACAACACATTTTCCATCATTCTGAAGAACAATTTCACCAAGCAAAGAACCATTTGAGCATACAAGTGGTTCTACAAAGGGTTCTTCCATTCTCAGAAGCTTGGTAACGTTAGCAGAAACATTTTGGTGCTTTATAGACCCATTTTCAAAAAGGTTCTATATAGAACCATATGCAACACATTCTCCATCAGTCTGAAGAACCATTTCACCAAGTAAAGAACCATTTAAGCATACAAATGGTTCTAAAAGGGTTCTTCCATTCTTACAAGCTCGGCACTGTAACATTAGCAGAAACATTCTGGTGCTTTATAGAAACCATTTTCAAAAAGGTTCTATATAGAACAATATGCAACACAATGCTCCATCGATCTGAACAATATTTCACCATGAAAAGAACCATTTAAGCATGCAAAGGGTTTTTTGAGTGTTCATGGTTCTATGCAGAAGCATTTTCTTTACAAAATACCTTTTTTCTTCTGTAAGAGTGTAGGCTATATTGATTTTGATCTCCTCTCCTCTAAAGCAATGTAACCATAATGCCAT